>JASPKP010000561.1:35000-42127 GCA_030674155.1 Stramonita haemastoma | reverse complement strand
CACACCTATAAACGTTATACACTTGGCAGGTAGATGTTGAAGGCAGGACAGGATTGTACGGCGTTTTCATTTCAATTTTCTGTTTTGTTTTTTAAAATAGGGGACAGGCGTTCCTTGTGCAGTGGTGACATTAACATATGTTGATAGCCTGTTTAATACCCTTTATTTTGGTACCAAATTTGATATGAATGTGTAAGAATATATTTATATAAATAATGTAAATTAACCTCACCCCCTAAATATTTTCCTTCTGAAGGGTTACCATATTGAATTGCTTGTATATCCTGAAATAACCTGGTTACATGAGGGTAACATATACCATAAAACGTTAAAATAAACAAAGTTCAGAAAAATGCACCCATAAATCCCCCCCAGGGGCGGGAGGGGGGTCTACGGAGGGACCAAGGTCTATAGGGTTTTACCATTTTATGTGAAAGGGTAGGGAAAGAGCAGACAGTGACAGGAGCTATCAACACTGACGAAATGACCTGTTGAACCCTTTCTCCTTTCTCTACAGTCTACCATCCACGGCCACACTTCTCTTTCTCCCCCCCCCCCCCCTCCCCAATTGTTACCTTGTTTTCGGCAGGTGCCTGTAAGTTGTCATGGTACCAGAGGTGTTAGCTCTTTCCAACCACCACTCCACCCATCTCTCTCTCTCTCTCTCTCCCCCTCCTCCCTCCCCCCCCCCCCCCCCATATGTCTCCGCTCCTCCCAACACACATACACACAATTCTCTGTCTCCCTCTGTGTGTGTGTGTGTGTGTGTGTGTGTGTGTGTGTGTGTGTGTGTGTGTGTGTGTGTGTGTGTGTGTGTGTTTGTCTCTCTCTCTCTCTGTATCAGTCTGTCTGATCTCTCTCTCTGCTCACACACACACACACACACACACACACACACACACACAAAGAATAGTTTCTCTCTCTCTCTCTCTCTCTCTCTCTCTCTCTCTCTCGATGACTTCCCTTGCTTGGCTGCCAGCAAGACGCTTTCTCTCCAGCTGTGTGTTGAGTTTTTGTGTTTACTAGTTGTTTGAACTCAAAATGCCAGTGCATGGACTTCCAGCAACGTTAGAATGCATGCTAAACGCTGCACTGCACGAACAAACGCTGTCGTCATTCAAGGTGGAAGGGAGAGGACATCAGACTGTTGTCATTCTTCGTTTAACAGGTAACAGTGCCGGCCATTCCCTTGTCACGCCTGTTCAAAATATAACATACAGAAAGAAGTGCCCGTCTCAGACGAACAGGGACAGAAGAAGAGCGGCAGCCTACAGAACAAATAAAGAAGAAGAAAATAATGAACAGGCCTCGTCCCCCTCTGGCTTATTTTTACCCACCCCACCCAGCTTGTATTATGATGCTAGCCACCATAATAGCAATATCAATGGTGTGTTTATGTGTGAAGATCATTACCCTCCCTCCTCAAGCAGTTGCGGAAATGAAGCATGTATTGATATGAAAAAACATGAGATAGACAAACAAAAAGTGACAATTTCTTGCAGTAATATCTGTGCTTGTGGGATGAAGTGAGAGACAGAGGCTGTGATGAAGGGGTGAATGTAAAAGGGGAAACGAACTTGCAAAGAATGAGACTGAAGAAGACTATGTAGAGAAAAAGAGTGAGGAAGAACATGCAGTAAATGAGAGCAAGGAAGAGCGTGCAGTAAATGAGAGCGAGGAAGAGCATGCAATGACTGAGAGCGAGGAAGAGCGTGCAGTGAATGAGAGCGAGGAGGAGTATGAAGAGAACGAGAGTGAGGAAGATCGTGTAGAACGTGAAATCTTGGAAGGCGTGCGAAAATTGGCAAAAACTGTAGACACTACTAGGTCCATGCTGCAAGAAGTGAAACAAAGCCTCACTGATGGAGCCGCTGCTGTATCAAAAGGAAGGCTTTCTAGAGATGTGCCTTGATGACTGTGTGAGAGACTTCATACACACTTAACGTAAAGACACTGTGATTGGAACAACCAACAGTATATATATAAAGACAGTATCAATATTCTGCTAGATTATCAAAACCATGGTTTGGAATCCATGCCATGTGGACAATTTTGGGTTTGATTAAATGTTTGTTTATTGTGTATATGTGTTTTGTGCCCAGCCCCCACCCCACTGTCCCCTTGTGAATGGGCATAACTGCTTTACACAATAAACCTTTGTCATTGTCATTGTCATTGTCATTGTCTCTCTCTCTCTCTCTCTCTCTCTCTCTCTCTCTCTCTCTCTCTCCTCTCTCTCATCTCTCTCTCTCTCTCTCTCTCTCTCTCTCACACACACACACACACACACACACACACACACACACACATGGGAGATTTTTAAATAGTGGACAAAACTTAAGGAAGTACTAACAGGAGTGCTCTTCATCAGCTTACATTGATTTATGCTTCTTGCGCTGATGTTTGTGCCTTTCTGCTGTATTGTTTTGATTGAATACAATTTTTTTAATTTGTGTTGTGACACATGATTTGTACCATTAAGACTTACTTTCTAGTCTGCTCACTGTGTTGTTGTTGTGAGTTCCCCAAGTGTAACCTTCTGGGGGTCACCCAGAGAGTGCACTCTGAGTCACTCATCCCACCTGGGAATCACTGTGAGATTGAAAGTGCACTCTGAATGAGCAGTTTGCATGTATGACTGTTTCCAAGTACCTCACCATATAAGCAGCAATACTGCAACTTCAGAGGATTTTTTCCCTTTTAATTAAAGGAGAGTGCAAGTTGTTATTAAGAGCTTGTCATGGCTGAAGGCAATCTCAAAACAACATTTTACAACATTACAACATTCTAGTGTAGGCCTTGGCAATTAGCTGACATCAATACCCCACACAGCTTTTGGCCTGGGCCAAACTCACTGCCTTACTAAACATAAACAAATTAAATTGTCTTTATCAATTAAAAAAAAATTCAAGTCAGTTAATCATCTTTTTATATCTGAACTACTTGTTGATTTGTCTTGATTTTATTGCTTTTGTATGATTCATGTCAGTTCACCATGTTTTATACATGAAGAAAGGTTTTGTTTTCTTTCTTTATATTTCTTTGTTTTTCTGACTCATGTACACAAACAAATGAAATTTTTTATCACAATTCTTGTTAGTTACTGATCATGACCATGTAATCATCAATTCTGTAATAAAAGTATTGTTGTACATCAACAGTTTGCATTGTTTTTTATTCAAATGTCATAATTGGTGTCACGCGCGTAATGTTACCACACAAACTTTAAAGGCCCATATCAGAGTTGTGTTTTGCACAATCTGTTTTCCATTCCATGGCGTTAATCTACATGCAATAACTAATGATGCTGAGGTATTCATTGAATACTGGTCCAGAATGTCTTGGCTGTGTGATATTGTCATGACCCCCTTGTAACATGCATTACAGTGTCACACTTATTGCCGGTACCTACTCCCATAATTAAAAAATTGTTTTTGGTTTCTTTGTGTCTAGTGGTTGGTACTAAGTAGTAACTTCACTTCTGAACACTGTTTGTTGTAAATACATGTTTTCATTTAAAGTTATAGGCACAACAGTGTCACAGTGAAATGCTGTTACATTTTTTTGGAACACGTGACTTCATTTACATATATCTGAAGATACGAACCACCTGCTGCTGTTTTGATAATGGCTACAAAATCTTTAACCATTTGGCTTTTCAAAATTAACAGAATAAAGCCTTTATCACAATATTTAGAAATTGAGCCATTTTCCTGTTTTTGTTGCCAACAGTGGAGAAAGTCACTGGAGTCAAAAATTCTCTGATAATAAAAAGTTTTATTCCAACCTCAATTCTGCTGCTTAATAAGCGCATGACAACAAATCTGAACTGTCCTAAAGCCGGGGAGAGAGAGAGAGAGAGAGAGAGAGAGAGAGGGGGGGGGGGGGGGGTGACAGAAGGGGGGGGGAGAGGGCAAGAGAAATTAAAGAGCTCAGAAAAAGTAGTGCAACATTTTGAAGCATTGGAAAACTACCCTTTACCCTTTAAAATGTGTTTAATGTTCTAATAAACTATGGTATTAGTTTCACCAATACATATTTCTTATCATACAACTTCTTATGACAATTTGGTTTATGCCATAGAAATGCGTGCAGGTGTTATTCTTTTAGATTTTGATCAATATCTCAATAAATTGGAGTATTAGTTTTGATTGATATTATCATTTTTTTTATATCTTTACCTGCAGTGCGTTATAACAATTTGATTTGTCATAAAAATGTATGCAAATGTTTCCAGTGAATGAGTGAGTGAGTGAGTGAGTGAGTGAGTGTGTGTGTGTGTGTGTGTGTGTGTGTGTGTGTGTGTGTGTGTGTGTGTGTGTGTGTGTGTGTGCTATTATTTATTTGTTTTATTTATTTATTCTTTTATATCGAGGATAACAGAATAAGCAATCATGTGCTTTTTTTCATCCAGTCCCCGTGTGTATGCAGTTTTGTAAATATTGTCGTCTGTTCCCACCGGCACATGATGGCCTACTCTTACGAAAAGCGGAACAGGATTTAACGTGTGCCAAGATGTTCTGCGTGCGTTCGCACACGGGGCCTCGGTTTAAAGTCTCATCCGAAGGACTTTTGGGGAGACTGGAGTCAGCACTGATGTTAACTCCAGGAGAAAACTCTCCTCGACCGGACTCGAACCCGGTCGTCAAATTGCCAGCCAATGTTCTGACCACTAGGCTATCAGTCCCCATGTGTGTGTGTGTGTGTGTGTGTGTGTGTGTGTGTGTGTGTGTGTGTGTGTGCGTGCGTGCGTGCGTGCGTGCGTGCGTGCGTGTGTGTATTCTGGCGGGAAATGAATGTTCGTGATTTTACTTGGGTGAGTCTATGACTGACTGAGTGACGTATTGTTGATTTCTGGGTGTTTTTATTTGATAGGTGCCTTCTCATATTTGGCATGGCTACTGTGTTGCGAGTATTATTTCCGTGAAATTTATGTTTTTATGTTTACCGTTCTAACGTATGGCTTGCACCGGCTTGACTTTCTCTGTCTATGAGACACTATAGTGTTTTTGAAGTGCGTGTGTGTGTGTGTGTGTGTGTGTGTGTGTGTGTGTGTGTGTGTGTGTGTGCGCGCGCGCGCACGAGTGTGTGTTGTGTGTGTGTGTGTGTGTTGTGTGTGTGTGTGCGAGTGTGTGCGTGTGCGTGTGTGTGTCTGCCTGTGCGTATGAGTGGGGTGTGAGTGTTGAGAAATATTACTGAAGTGATGTGTTTTACTTATGCTTGGACTGTGTGTGGGGGGGGAGACAGAGAGAGAGAGAGAGAGAGAGAGAGAGAGAGAGAGAGAGAGAGAGAGAGAGAGAGAGAGAGACAGACAGACAGACAGACAGACAGACAGACAGACAGACAGACAGACAGACAGAAGGGGTGAGAGAGAGAGTGAAAGGGGTGAGAGAGACTGGGTGAGAGTGTGGAAGGGGGGGGGGTGAGAGAGAGTGGGTGGGAGAGTGGGGAAGGGGGGTGAGAGAGAGAGAGAGAGAGGAGAGAGAGAGAGAGAGAGAGAGAGAGAGAGAGAGAGAGAGAGAGAGTGGTGGCCTGGTGATGACAGGCAATGATAAGGAGGACACTTTGCCCTCTGACCCCAGCCCCCCCCCCTCCCTATCCCCATCCTTTCTTCCTTCCCTGTCCTGACACCTGACGTTGGTACTTTGCACATGGCTGCCTTCTGTCAACACAGAGGGGTGGGTCACCGCTGGCTAGCTGTATTGTTTTTAGATAATTATAATATATATATATATATATATATATATATATATATATATATATATATACATTTTTTTTTTCTTTCCTGGGAACGAAGAAAGGAAGAAAGGAAGTTGCTCTGACAATACAACGCAGTTCAGCACAATTAGCCACGAACTGGCTTCGCCGCTGCCCTCCCCCCCCCCCCCCCCCTCATGTTAAGGGGGGGGGGGGGGGGGTGGTTGTAGGGAAAAAAGTCACAGAAAAAAAGTCACAAAATTGGGTAGGAAAAAAAGTCACAGGAAAAAAAGTCACAATCAGGTCAAACAAAGGCCCGGGTGCGAACGCATGCAGAACATCTTGCGCACACGTTCAATCCTATTCCGCTTTTGTAAGAGTAGGCCATCGTGTGCCGGTGAGAACATATGACATTTACAAAACTGCATACACATGGGGACTGGATGTAAAAGAGTGCTTATTCCATTATCCTCGATATAAAAGAATAAATTGAATCAAATCCTCTCTCTCTCTCTCCTCTCCTCTCCTCTCTTCTCTCTCTCTCTCTCTCTCTCTCTCTCTCTCTCTCTCTCTCTCTCTCTCTCTCCTCTCTCTCTCTCTCCAAACACACACTCTCTCTCTCTCTCAAACACACACACACACACAAAACACACACACACACACACACACACACATCACACACACACACACACCACACACACACACACACACACACACACACACACACACACACACACACAATTTTTGTTTTAAAAGAGAGTACATCACACAGCCACCATTATGACTTTTTTTCCTGTGACTTTTTTTCTGTGACTTTTTTTCCAATTACCGACGGGATAGCCTAGTGGTCAGAACATCGTGCTCGCAATTTGACCACCCGGGTTCGATTCCCGTTCGAGGAGATTTTTCCTCTGGAGTTAACATCAGTGCTGACTCCACTCTCCCCAAAAGGCCTTCGGATGAGACGGGTAAAACGTACCGAGGCCCCGTGTGCGAACGCACGCAAAACATCTTGCCCACACGTTAAATCCTGTTCTGCTTTTCGTAAGAGTAGGCCATCGTGTGCTGGTGGGAACAGATGACAAGATTTACAAAACTGCATACACACGGGGAATGGATATTAAAAAAAAGCACAAGAGTGCTTATTCCATTATCCTCGCTATAAAAGAATAAACAAATAAATGGGAGAGAAAATCTTCGAAATTTTTTGGGAAAAAAGGCCGGAGAATGGACCACGAAGGCAGAAAATAGACGAGAAGGGGGTGACAGGAAGGAAAGGAACCAAGCAGAAACCCGAGAAACTCAGTCAATAACGTCTGTCTATCTTGTGAGTCCATCAAGTCCTGGGTTTGAATCTCGATAGCGTCATCTTCGACTTACATAGTTGTTTATACAGATCTCTACACTGTGATAGTAACACACACGGTAAA
>JASPKP010000561.1:30000-32500 GCA_030674155.1 Stramonita haemastoma | reverse complement strand
TGTGTGTGTGTGTGTGTGTGTGTGTGTGTGTGTGTGTGTGTGTGTGTGTCTGTGTGTCTGTGCATCTGTGCATCTGTGCATCTGTGTGTGAGTGAGCGATTGTGTGTGCGTGTTGTTTTTTTATGTATTTTATTCTTTTAATTTCGAGAATAATGGGATAAGCACTCGTGTGCTTTTTTACGTCCAGTCCCCGTGTGTATACAGTTTTGTAAATATCATCTGTTCCCACCGGCACACGATGGCCTACTCTTACGAAAAGCGGAACAGGATTAAACGTGTGTTCAAGATGTTGTGCGTGCGTTCACACACGGGCCTCGGTTTATAGTTTCATCCGAAGGACCTGTATGAAGAAGAAGAAGAAGAAGAAGAAGGAGAAGAAGAAGAAGAAGAAGAAGAAGAAGAAAGAAGAAGAAGAAGAAGAAGAAGAAGAAGAAGAAGAACAACAACAACAACAACAACAACAACAACAACAACAACAACAACAACAGCAACAACACACCGCGGGGAATGCAGGAAGCTGGTTGCAGAATCTTCAGTTGTGCCCCCACGGTCCGCGGGACTACGGGACGGTGAAGGTTATATATGTGTATTGTTACAAACAGATTGAAAAGTATTATTAAGAATATTTTTTTAGGATTGCTATGAATGACATTCTTTGCTTATGACATGAAAAATTAGTGTGCATTTGAGAACCTGCCGCTTGCTTATTATGTTTGTTTGCTCATTAAGTTTCCGGAATATTTTTCAATACTCGAAGAAGTTCTAGAAGTTTCCGGAATGGTTTAGCTTACCGTAACCTAAGATGTTTGTGTAAAGTTCCTTAAGCTTCTGGAATCTTCCAGCGGTCAGTAGAAGGGGCCTGGGACTGTATATATACTAAGGGCTGTTATCGCAGCAAAGAGAAATACTGCGGATGCGTGGGACCTCCGACTTTCTGGCTTGCGGCTGCAGTCCTGATATCAGAGCAATCTGGAAAGGACTATAATTTGACTCAAACAAAGCAGCGGAAGGGAGGAAAGTTCGGGAAGAAAGATGAGAAGGAGGTAGAGATGGGGAATGGAGAGGAGGAGACCCTGAAGGCCATAGCGAGAGCAGGAGAGGCAATGCGGAATGTAGCCTAGATGAAAAAGATTTCTTGAAGAAAGGGAGAGAACTTGAAGGGTCATTAAATTTCAAGCTTTGAGGACTGTGAAAGTCATTAGCTAATTGAACTCGTATTTATTATATGTATAGTCTGAGAGACGATAAACCCAGGTCCCATGTGTTACAACATCACTATTTAGCGCACGTGAAAGAGCCCACAGCAACAAGGGGGTTAAACCCTGGGAAAATTCTGAAGAAAAAAAAGCCACTCTGATAGGGAAACAATTACAGTTGCATGCAGGAAAAAAAAAAAAAAATGGGTAGGCGCTGTACCTGTGGCGACGCGCTCTCCTCGGGGAGAGCAGCCCCCAATTTCACGCAGAGAAATCTGCTGTGACATAAAGTGGTATAAAAATACAAAATACAAATTGAGTGCAGTCACAGCGCTTTGGCTGTTGATCCATGGTGATTGTGGAAAGGATCTTTCTTTTCTTCTTCTTTTTTTTTTGAAACTCGTAAAAGAAGTGAAAATTTGTCTTGAAATGATTCAGTAGAATACAAGAAATCCAATTAGATCTAGATTCCTGAGTCTTTTTTTTATTTTTTTTTTTTTTTTTTTATAGATTCCTGTGTCAACTTGTGCTTTGTCTGGCTGTGATTCAGATAGGAAAGAACCAACTCTTGGCATTTCAGACGGTAAATGGAAAAAAAGTCACAGGAAAAAAAGCCACAGGAAAAAAAGTCACAGAAAAAAGTCACAGGGAAAAAAAGTCACAAAAAAGTGTGTGTGTGTGTGTGTGTGTGGTGTGTGTGTGTGTGTGTGTGTGTGTGTGTGTGTGTGTGAGAGAGAGAGAGAGAGAGAGAGAGAGAGAGAGAGAGAGAGAGAGAGAGAGACGAGAGAGAGAGAGAGAGAATTTATGTATTTTATTTTTATTATCATTATTATTCTTTTATATCGAGGATAATGGAATAAGCACTAATATGCTTTTTACGGTCCAGTCCCCGTGTGTACGCAGTTTTGTAAATGTCATCTGTTCCCACCGGCACACAATGGCCTACTCTTACGAAAAGCGGAACAGAGCAAGGTGTTCTGCGTGCATTCGCATACGCATACGGGGCCATTGGCTTTTATTCTGCACAGATAAAATTAATAGTCGTTGACTTTAACTGGATTTCACTTGGCTTTGTTTGACCTGATTCAGTGATTGTGACTTTTTTTCCTGCGACTTTTTTTCCTACTCAATTTTGTGACTTTTTTTTCTGTGACTTTTTTTTCCTGTGACTTTTTTTTCCTACAACCTTTCAGACAGCCTTCTGCATGGACTCGGGTGTATTCCCAAAACAAAGAGTTAGTTCTTCAAAAAGCAATATGTAACACACACACACACACACACACACACACACACACACACACACA
>JASPKP010000561.1:12500-25000 GCA_030674155.1 Stramonita haemastoma | reverse complement strand
ATGGTGATGATCTGGAACGGGTCTGCCTGAAATCAGAGGACTTCCAAGTGTGCCATTCAGTCCTGTCTGGAGGGGATGGATGTCTTGGACTGCTGGGCTGTTTTGGAAACCAGGGTGGACATGATAGCATGGTGTTGGTGGCTCTGCTCAATCCCCCTTTGCCTATCTGATGGGGGCATGGGATAACTAGAGCCTTCTCTGGTGTGGGAAAGAAAGGGCAATACAAGCTTTGGTTTACACCCCTGCGGGCCCCGGATGAGAGGAGGAAGTGCCATGCCGGGCTGTATTTTCTCTGCAAGCAGTCCAGAGAGAGGGGGGATGGGGGGGGGGGGGGGGGGTGGGGGGGAGTTGGCTTCACTGCCCTGGTTTTGTAACATTTCCACTCCTGTTTCACCAAAATCATAATATTTGAGACCTAGGGTGGTAGCACTTCCTGGTTGTCAGTTACTGCCTGTGTTTAAGTATTTATTTTTTAAGGGCCAGTTTTCTATTTGTCTTCTCATATCACTCCAGTCATGATTCATTCTCCATCAATGAAGGAAACCGCCTGTTAGTGGACTGTTTGTTCGTGAAAGTGTCATCAGGGTTTATTTTTTTTTGGAAGGATTTATTTGTTTATGGAATTGTTGTTGTTGTTTTTGTTGATTCACGTCACCCTATCTACTTTTTCTGTTGCTTCTTGGCACTGGGTTTAGGTCATTTTCATTTCCCTTTTGGATTGATCCTGTTTATCTGTTATGATAACGATGATGATGATGATGTGACGATGATGATGACGACGCGACGGCGACGATGATGATGATGATGATGATGATGATGATGGGCGACGACGATGATGATTATATGATGATGGGTAATATAAAACAACAATGACAATGACAATAATAAATAATAAAAATAAAAAATAATATAAAATAATAACTAATAATAATAATAATAATAAACACAACAACATCAAAAAAATAATAAATTTTTCTTTCTCCCCCTCCCCTTATGGACCTGGTCAGGGTTGGTGGGGGTCAGTCCTGGTAATGAGAGAGAGAGGGGAGAGAGAGAGAGAGAGAGTTGAGGAAGAGAGAAGAGAGGGAGGGAGAGAGAGAGAGAGGGGAGAGAGAGAGGGGGGTGAGAAAAGGGGAGAGAGAGGATATTTTTTATATCAAGGATAATGGATTAAGCACTCTTGTGCTTTTTTACATCCAGTTCCCGTGTGTATGCAGTTTTTTTAAAGTGTCATCTGTTCCACCCGGGAACACGATGGCCTACTTCTTACGAAAAGCGGAAAAGGATTTAAACGTGAGCGCAAGATGTTTGCGTACGGGGCCTCGGGTTTTAAAATATTCATCCGAAGGACTTAAGGAGAGAGAAAAGAGAGGGGGGGGGAGGGGGAGGGAGAGAGAGAGAGGGAGAGGAGAGAGAGAGAGAGAGAGGAGAGAGGAGAGAGAAAGGGGAGATGAGGAGAGAGAGAGAGAGAGAGAGAGAGAGAGAGACGAGAGAGGGGGGGAGAGAGAGAGAGGAGAGAGAAGAGGGGAGAGAGAGAGAGAGGAGAGAGTGAGAGAGATTTGATTTGATTTATCTTTAAATACGAGGATAATGGAATAAGCACCTTTGGCTTTTTTAATCCAGTCCCGTGTGTATGCAGTTTTGTTGGTGTCATTGTTCCCACCGGCACACGATGGGCCCTCTTTACAAAAGGAACAGATTGAACGTGTGCGCAAATGTTCTGCATGCGTTTACACAAGGGCTTTGTTTGGACCCCCGATTTTGAAATTTTTTTTTTGTGACTTTTTTCCTACCCAATTATGTGACTTTTTCTTGACTTTTTTTCTGTGACTTTTTTTTCCTACACCTAAATTATTGATGCATTGAGTGGGGGTCTGCATATAGCTAGAAGGAGGATAGACGGTATTGTTGCATTTTTAAAAAATCCGTTACTGACTATCTTGAATCTATGACATTGGCTTGTATCTCGGGTTGTAAAAAGTCCGGAAAAAAAGCACAATCGGGTCAAACAACCCAAAATTAAATCCAGTTTACAAAACACAACACACAGCACGCACTTTACGCACGCACGCAGACATACGCAGCACGCACGCAGGCAGGAATAAAAGTAAAAAATAAGATTAATATCATCAAGAAAATTGTGCAGTGAAAGCAATCCATAAACACACACTCACACACACAGACACACACACACACACCACCACACACACCACACACACAACACCACACACACACACACACACCACACACAACACACACACTTGCACACACACAAGCACGCACGTACCACGCACGCGGGCCCAGAGAAAAAAAGTAAAAATAAGAGCAATTCTTCAAGAAAAATGTGCAGTGCAGTAAAGGGCATACACAACACACTCACTCACCTCACACACACAACACCCCACACACCTTTTCCACACACACACACACACACACACACCACACACAAAAAACACACGCACGCACGCACGCCACGCACGCACACCACGCACGAGGCCAGAGAATAAAAGTAAAATAAGAGCAATATCATCAAAAAAAAATGTGCAGTGCAGTTAAAATGCATACATGTCACACACCACACACCAACACACACAACCACACCTCCCACACACACTCACACCACACACACAACCACACACACACACACACTAACACACACACACGACCGAAAGCACGCCCACGCACACAGGCTTGTGACTTTTTTCCTGTGACTTTTTTTCTGTGACTTTTTTCTGTGACTTATTTTCCTGTGACTTTTTTTCCAATTATCCTGCTAAAGATGAAATATAAGTTGTTGATTCAAACTGGATTTGACTTTGGTTTTGTTTGCCCCTGATTGTGACTTTTTCCTGTGACTTTTTTTTCCTACCATTTTGTGGACTTTTTTTCTGTGATTTTTTCCTGTGACTTTTTTTCCTCCCTAATTTTGTGACTTTTTTTCTGTGACTTTTTTTACTGTGACTTTTTTTTCCCTACCCAATTTGTGGACTTTTTTCTGTGACTTTTTCCTGTAAATTTTTTACCTCCCCACAATTTTGTGACTTTTTTCTGTGCTTTTTTTCCTGTGACTTTTTTTCTTGTGACTTTTTTTTTTGTGATTTTTTTCCTGTGACTTTTTTTCTGTGACTTTTTCCTGTGCTTTTTTCTGTGACTTTTTTCTGGGGACTTTTTTCCCTGTGACTTTTTTTTCTGTGACTTTTTTTTCCGGTGACTTTTTTCTGTGACTTTTTCTGTGACTTTTTTTCACACATCGATAAAAACCCACAGAAAAGAAACAAAGGTAAAAAAAAAGGGGAGTCAAGTCAAGTCAAGTCAAGTCAAGTCAAGTCAAGTCAAGTCAAGTCAAGTCTCTCTCTCTCTCTCTCTCTCTCTCTCTCTCTCTTCTCTCTCTCTCGCTCTCTCTCTCTCTCTCTCTCTCTCTCGCGGAAGCCTAGTGGTCAGATCATTGTGCTGGCAATTTGACGACCAGGTCGAGTCCGGTGAGGAGATTTTTCTCTGGAGTTAAATCAGTGCGACTCCAATCTCCCCAAAAGCCTTCGGTGAGACTTTAAACTGAGGCCCCGTGTGCGAACGCTCACGGAGAACATCTTGCGCACATGTTAAATCCTGTTCCGCTTTTGGGAAAAGAGTTGACCCTCGTGTGTGGGTGGGAAAGACAGATAGATAGACAGAGGGGCAGGGGCGAGTGACAGACAGACAGACAACAAAGGGAGACAGACAGACAGGGCAGACAGACAGAAGGACAGACAGACAGAACAGACAGAAAGAGGGACAGGACAGGCAGAGGGACAGACAGACAGACAGACGACAGCTAGAATCCCCCTGCTTTCTTTTATTGAAAGAAAACTTAAGAAGCTCTCCAAAAGCCAGGGAGGGTGTGAACATGGAGAGACAGACAGGAGTTTTAAATACATGGGGAAATTTTATTGACTTACATATACAGACAGGAGTTTTTTTTTTCTGACTTTGTTCATAGCAGCAACGCAGCTCCTCCTAATTGGGACAAATCGTGTCAATCCCCCGGGAGGGGGGGGGGGGACAAAGTGTAGTGGGGGGGATGACGAAATTCGCAGAAATTGTACGAACTGCGTGGATTCCCCACCCCACCGCAATTGCAACGAACTGCGTTGGCCCCCTCCAATGTAAAAAAAAAGAACCCCCCCCCCCCCTATATCTTTAATCAAGGAAGTTC
This sequence comes from Stramonita haemastoma, assembly GCA_030674155.1. Classification (NCBI taxonomy): domain Eukaryota; kingdom Metazoa; phylum Mollusca; class Gastropoda; order Neogastropoda; family Muricidae; genus Stramonita; species Stramonita haemastoma. Next base: position 20,808 of record JASPKP010000561.1, on the reverse strand, counting down.
CCAATTTAGTGCACTACTTTTAGCATTTTTTAAGCTCATTCATTTTTGTCAACTTTCTGACTTCATTCATGTTGTGACAAAGTTCGCCGACGCGCTTTGTCACAACTTTTCAGCAAAAAAAAAAACATGCAATGGCAAAGTTCTTATATCCTTATACATTTCTTCATTATACTTGGAACTTTTGCCTTTGGGCATGTTTTTGGTGTTTTTTTAAAACCCAAGGAAAATAATCATTTTTTAAAACAACATACATCTGCGGGACATTGACTAAAAGGAAAGACTATAACAAGGAAAATAATCATAAAACACAGGCAAGAACAAGAACAAGAACAAGAAAAATTAAAAATTTAATAAAAATTTAATAAAAATAATAATAATAATAATAAGGGTTACTACTACTACTACTACTACTACATTTCTAATACTATTTCTACTGATGATGATGATGATGATGATGACAACAACAATAACAATAATAATAAATAATAATAAATAATAATAATGATAATAATAATAATAATAATAATAATAATAAAAATTTAATAATAATAAGAAGAGAAAAAGGGAAGAAGAAGAAGAAGAGAAAAACCAATAATGATAATGATAATGATGTAAACAGCCATATTTGTAATTAAAAACGTGATAAAAAATTTATTACAAAAAGTAAATTGTGATAAGAATAAAAACAAAAATTAATAATGTGATGATAAACCCAAATTTAGTAATGATGATGTGGTGAAAATTATAATAATAACAATACCAAAAATTTAATATAAAAAAAATTTTGATTCTGTTAGACAGTCCCTGAATCTTGGTAAAGAAACAAATAAAAAATGTTTAATTCAATTCAAAAATGATACAATGCCAAACACATGATAACAAACAACAACACAACTACAAAAAAAGCACGCTGCAGTGCTCGCCCATAAATACAAACACAACACAACACAACACAACACAATTCAACACAACACAAACAACACAATGATGATAACAGAGCACATCCAGTCCTCTGCTGGCTGACCAGAGAAAAGGAGAGGGAGGGAGGGAGGGAGGAGAGAAGAGGGGGAGAGGGGAGGGAGGGCGGGGCCAAGGCTGCTCAGGCGGGGAATTAATGGCTGGTCCCTCCCTACTGCTGCCCCGCCCCCCATCCCTCCCTCCCTCCCTTCTGCCTGGCCTAGTAGGCGTGTAGGCTGAGCTGGTAGGAGGAGTCAGCTCTGCACTGCACTGCACTGCACTGCTCCTGTAGGTGGGAAAGACAGTCTGACAGACAGATAGACAGAGGGAGGGCAGGGTATAAATGTACCATCAAGACACCTGTATGGTGTTCGTGAACGAGGTGTCTGAGTCAAAGTAATCTAAAGTGTCTAGTCAAAGTCTTGCGAAGTGCCTTCGTCCAGAAGTTGATGATCATGCCAATGATGACCATGCAAACTCGAGGTAGCTTGCACTATGATGACCAGGGGTAAGTTTTTATTCATTTATTTACGTAAGTACAAGTTTATGTATTTTTTATATGGAGGATAATGGAATAAGTAATTATGTGCTTTCTAACCCCTGTGTGTATGCAGCCTATTTGCAGTGTTATCTGTTCTCACTGGCTCATGTTTGGCCTACTCTTACCATCAGCCAACAGGATATATCTTGCACGCGAGATGTTCTGCATGTGTTGGCACATGGCCTCTTAAGACATACCAATAGTGGAGTCAGCACTGATGCTAACTCCAGAGGAATAATCCCCTTACCAGGACTCAACCCCTGGGTCATTTAAATGGGAGGTCAATGATTGACCACTAGCCTAACCTGTCTGTCAGTCAGTTGCCTGGTCTAGTCTGTGTGCTGTCCTGTGCTATTGCATTGGTAGTAGATCATCGTCCTATCTGGGATGGATGGAGATTTGCAAAGAGAGAGAGCAGTCAGCACTTAGCCCCCTGTGGACGCTGTATAGTATAGGCTATATATTAAATTATTTATTCCCACCAGCTCAATATGGCTTACTCTTCAACAAGTGTGGGCCAGATGTTCTTCCTCAAGACTTATATATGGCATGTGCAAGCGGGAGTCTGAGCTGGGTAGAACCGCAGAGAGAGAGAGAGAGAGAGGAGAGAGAGAGAGAGAGAGAGAGAGAGAGAGGAGAGAGGAGAGAAGAGAGAGAATTGATTTGATTAAGTCTATTCTTTGACATTACATCGAGGATAATGGAATAAGTACCTTTTGCTTTTTTACGTCCCCGTGTATATGCAGTATAGTAAGTGTCATCTGTTCCCACCGGCACACGATGGCCTACTCTAACGAAAGCGGAACAGGAATAAACGTGCGCAAGATGTTCTGCGTGCGTTCGCACGCGGGGCCTCGATTTAAAGTCTAAACCAAAGGACTTGGGAGAGTGGAGTCGGCACAGATATTGACAACAGGAGAAATATCTCCTCGACCCAACTCGAACCCGGGTCGTCATATTGCCAGCGTAATGTTCGGACCACAAGGCTATTCGTTCCCCCCCCCCCAGAGAGAGAGAGAGAGAGAGAGGAGAGAGAGGAGAAGAGAGAGAGAGAGAGAGAGAGAGAGAATCATAAACACGAATTCCCATGTGGTACTGTTAGCCCATCTGATGTAGAGCAATAGAGAATAAAATTTAAAGATTAGAAACAAATGACAATCCTGCATCCAATATCCAAACAACATTAAATGCTATTTTCTATTAAACATATGTTTTGCTGCCTCGTCTTCTGGACGTCCCATACGGTCCCGTGGTTCCACTTGTTACTTAACATTTGAAACAATTCAAACATCAATTAATACAGAAGCAAAATAAGCAAAGGATTTCTCTGTTTAGTTATTCATCTATTTATTAAGTTTGTTGTAAAAATACAATCAGCGCTCTTGCACTGAAACATCCACCCCTGTAAAATTATCGTCATAGGTAGTGCAACACCGCGCAATTCTGCTTAGCACCCCAAGGAAATGGCGATCCGCTTATGCTGTTACGGCCTACTAACTTGAGTTCTAACTGCATCATTATGATAATGAATGATCTTTCTGAAAGTTTTTTGGAATTAAATATCGGGGGTAAATGTACTGATTGTCTGTCTCCCGCTTGCAAGACCTGCTCTGTAACAAGTTATCTATTTACTGTCTTGTCTGTCTGTCTTTTTCCCCAGCAGGAAGTGCTCTGTACAAGTTACACAGGTCTATACTGTCTGTCTGTCTGTCTCCCCCGTCCAAGAATTGCTCTGTAAAGTCATCCATGTACCGTGTTCGTGGAATTCCAATCAGAATTCGCCTGTCTTCACTCTCTAAAGCTAGTTATAAATATTTAATTGAAATGTCCCGAAGAAAACATGCTTTTTGTCCTTAACTATATAATCTACCATAGCATACATTTTAATGCGAGATTTGGAACGTGGATCCCTGGTCTAGAGGCAACAGCATTTACATTTAAAGCCTAAAGTCCAGGTCGGAACTGTTGGGTGGTTTGATACCCGTCAATTAAATTAGCGGTGGTGCTTGTCGAGTTAAAGACGATAAACCGGAGTCCCGTTGCTAAGCTACAGCAAGAAGAGAGTTGTCTCTGGCAAAATTCTGTAGAAAAAACAGGTGTCGACTGGAAAAATAATCGGTGGCGCTGCTCTTGTGGTGATTCGCTGTCCTCAGGGAAAACAGCCCGCATTTCAAACAGAGAAATCTGCTGTAACTGAAAAATATAAATTATACAAAATGTATTAACGTGTGCCTATGATGATCTGTGTCAGTATGCGTTGGAGAAAGAATGCGCGCGCGCGCGCGCGTGTGTGTGTGTGTGTGTGTGTGTGTGTGTGTGTGTGTGTGTGTGTGTGTGTGAGGGAGAGAGAGGGAGAGAGAGAGAGAGAGGGAGAGGGAGAGAGAGAGAGAGAGAGAGAGAGAGAGAGAGAGAGAGAGGGAGAGAGAAGGGAGAGGGGAGAGAGAGAGAGAGGGAGAGGGGGAGAGAGAGGAGGGGGGGGGGGGGGAAGAGAGAGAGAGAGAGAGAGAGAGAGAGAGAGAGGAGAGAGAGTTCAGTCAGTCAGTCAACTTAAAGTCAAATTCTTTTTATTTCGAGGATATATTTTATTTTTTACTTTAAATTTATATCACTTAATGTCACAGCAGATTTCTCTGCGTGAAATTCGGGCTGCTCTCCCCGGGGAGAGCGCGTCGCCACAAGTGCAGCGCCTAGCCATTATGTTTTCCCCCCCTCAGTGATGGTGTCTAAACACACCTGTGTGCATGCTGGTTTTTTAAAAATATCTTTTGTCATCCGCTCCTACCGGCACACGATGGCGGAACGGGTTTTAAACGTGCGGGCAAGATGTTCTGCGTGCGTTCGCATACAGGGCTTCGGTTTCTAGTCTCGCCCGAATGACTTCTGACATTCTGTTCGATTTTTTCGTCAAACTGGGATGAAAGGGCGAGGCTGGGTACGAACCCAGAAACTCACGGTTTACATATTGGCCGGTGAACGTCTTCAACATCCTGCCACCGTCCTTCCTTTAAGCTCTCTCGCGCTTTTTTTTTTTTTAACATCCATATCATTATCCGCCTCTTTATCAGGGATAAGATCAAGTTAGAAAAAACCCTTAACTAAACTGTAAACATCAAACTTAGTACGCCTACCTGAAACTAGAGACATCAACCAGTAGCTAACATTAAGTAACAACAGACCAGTAAAAAGGACAGAAAGACAGTAATGAACGAACCAAAAATGTACACACTCATAGACCTTAGAAACAAGAATGGTCTTTCCGATGATACCATAAACCGAGGTCCCGTGTGTTGCGCATCATTATTAAGCGCACGTAACGGAACCCACCACAACAAAGGGGTTGTCCCTGGCAAAATTCCGTAGAAAAAAGCACTCTCATAGGGAAACCAGTACAATTGCAGACAGGAAAAAAAAAAGTAATGGGTAGGCGCTGCACTAGTGGCGACGCGCTCTCCCCCCCCCCCCGCCCCCCCGGGAGAGCAGCCCTAATTTCACACAGAGAAATCTGCTGTGACGGTAAGTGACATTTAAAAAAAAAGATTATGTTGAAAAAGACGCTAAGTATTAACTAAGTAGAAAACACGAGTTAAAAGTAACTAAAAACATCATTTCACCACCATCTATCGATCAACAAAATTAAAACGAATAAATCAAAACATTTTGGTTAAAGGGAGGGGGAAAAAATAACCATTATCCTGAACAGGGGGAAAAGTAATGAAACATAGATTTCATCCCAGAGTTTTTTTTAAAACGCATATATATATTTTTTTTCTAAATTGCATTATTATAATGATTTAAACACACACAGTCACATACACGCGCGCGCACGCACGCACACACGCACACAGTCACCTGCACGCGCGCGCCCGCACGCACGCACGCACACACACCACACACGTTCTCATTCACAGGTCCGCGCCGAAGTCATTAATTATGCTTCATTCGAAGGGAAATAAAATTTTGTTAAAAATTTTAAGGAAAATCATAATATGGACAACATGAGAACCTTATCCCTGAGAGAGAGAGAGAGAGTAGTGTACAATTCCTAAACTATAATACCGGAATCAATCTTAGTGATTGTATAATCCTAAAAATGATCATCATCATGAATTAGGATTAATTGACATTTTTTACTCAACATAATCGGATAATTATTAAAATAATTCATAGGAATTTAATTTAAATACAAATAACAGTCAACACATGGACTATTAAAGTAAATTTGGAAATATGAAACAGTAAACCAAACTATTTATTTTTTATTTCGCGGATTATGGAATATAATAAGCATTCTGTGCTTTTTTTTTTAATACTTCCAGTCCCCGTTGATATGCAGTTTTGTAACTTTTGTCATCCCTTCCCAGTGGTACATAAAGGCCTACTCCTCTGAAAGTGGACACGGGATAGCCTGATGGTCAGAACATTGCGCTTGAAAATTGACGGCCGGGGTTCGATTTCCATTCGAGCGGATTTTTCCCCTGGAGTTACATCAGTGCCGATTTCACTCTTCCCAAGTCCTTCAGATGATCGGTCTATTAACCGAAATCCCCTGTGCAAACGCACTTTAAACATCTTCTGCACACGTTAAATCCTTTTCGAATTTCGGCTTTTCGGTAAGAGTAGGCATTTCTGTGCTGGTGGGAACAGATGACACGATTCACAAAACTGCAAACACATGGGGATTAAATGTGAAAAAGCACATGAGTGCTTGTTCCATTATCATTGATACAAAAAAAAAAGCGGAATGGTTTTTAACGTGTGCGCAGGATGTTCTGCGTGCGTTCACACACGGACCTCGGTTTATAAATTATAGTTTCATCTGAAGGACTTAAAAATTTTTAAGAAGAATTCGATAGGTAGCACCCCCCAAAAAAAAACAAACCAACAACAACAACAACAACAAAACAAAACCCCAAAATACCCCCCCCCCCTCCCAACCAAGTAAACAATAAAACCATCCTTAAAATTCAGAGTTACGAAAATGACAAAAGGAAAAATATAGGAAACTTAACAATGTTACATGGTTAGGATCCATGGGTTCACGATGTTTCTATCATTTGTTTTTGGATAGTTGGCAGGCATGTAGTTCTATAAACAATTTCCCTATAGATTCTTCCCACTGTTTGGGAGGGGCAGGGTTGGTCAGTCTTCGAGTGCTCACATGTTCCCACGTCCTGAAAGCCCTTTCCTGAGATTCTGGCCTCCAGCAGAGAGAGAGAGAGAGAGAGAGAGAGAGAGAGAGAGAGAGAGAGAGAGAGAGAGAGAGAGAGAGAGAGAGAGAGAGAATGTTGACACACAAACTGTCCAGCAGGGCAGGAAGGAAAAGCAGGCAGTCCACAGTATTAGCCTATGATAGGCCTAATTTTTTTATTTCAAGTTGGCAGGCCAAGGAGGAAATGGGAGGAAAATGCCTATCAGCAAACGGACAGGCCTAGAACTCGTCCAAATCCAACTTTTGCAAAACAGAGGATTGGAGGGAACTGGTTGTCAAGTCTTCAGGATAGACAGATAAAAATAACTTTGACTTGCCAAGAAAGGGTGTGTGTGGGAAGGAGAAGAGAAAGCAGAGGGAGGGTGGTGACTGATGGAGACCATGTGTGTACTAGGCTAACAACACTCAGGGCGTCATGACAGCCTAGGATCATGTCTTACAGCAGAGGGGGGAAGGGGATGATGACGGGAGAGGGATGGGGAGGGGGGGGGAGCAGAGAGGAAAGCTGAGCTGTCATCATTTGAACTACAGCTAATTTTTTCCACATCTACCCTCCCCTCCCCTTGTCCTTGGTAGGCTATAGTCTGGCTAGTGTCTCTGTCTCCGAGCTAATTCCTCCTGTCCCCCCCCCCCCCCTCTCTGTCTCTGTTGTCTGTCTGTCTCTATCTCTCCTGTCTGTCTCTGTCTGTCTGTCTCTCCTGTCTCTCTCTTGTCTGTCTGTCTCTCCTATCTGTCTGTCTGTCTCTCTACGTCTCTCTGACACACTTTGTTACAACTTTTCAGCACCAAAAATATTTAATGGGAAAAGTTCTTAGTATAGAAAAGAAATCACAAAAATTAAGTTAAAAAAAAAAACACAGGAAAAAACAAAACAAAATCCTATTGGTTAATCCCCTGTCAGTGTTTGCTTACAATACTTTTTTCAGCTGACTTTACTTTCAGATAACGATAATGTACTAAGAAAATGTGCTCCTTCCAATTGGGGTGCGTAAGTTTTTTCAAAATTAAAAAAGAAAAGGAACAAAAGCCTTAGATGCTGTGCTGCTGTACTGTTTCTCTCGTCTGTGTGACTTAGTTTAAGATTGTCCTAAAGTCGTGACAAAGTGCGTCAGTTAGTTTTAGATTGTCCTTAAGTCGTCACTACTGAAGTAATGAGCTTGCGTTGATCAAAGATATGTTGTTTTTAACCTGGGGGGGAGGGGGGGGGGGGGCGTGCGGCTAAGGCTGTCCTTGCTAATTGCAAGAACAACGAACAGCGTTGTCAAAACAACTTCCTTCCTTTCTTCTGTTCCCAGGAAAAAAAAAAATGTATATATCATTAAAAAAATCCAGCTAGCCAGCGGTGACCCACCCCTGTGTGTTGACAGAAGGTCAACATGTGGAGAGTACCACCCTCAGGTGTCAGGACAGGGAAGGAAGGAAGGAGGGGGGAGAGTGACCAGGCCACCACCCTCTCACTTTCACATCCCATCCTCCCCCTTCACCCCTTCACACCCCCCTTCACCCTCTCCCCCCCCCCCCCTTCCACACTCACCCACTCTCTCCGTTTCACTCTCTCTCCCCCCTCCTCCCCTCTCCCCTCGCCTCCTCCCCTCTGTCTC
>JASPKP010000561.1:0-5000 GCA_030674155.1 Stramonita haemastoma | reverse complement strand
TAAATCCTTGATATAAAGTTAAAGTTAAAGTCTGTCCCGAGCCATAAGGCTCATCAGGCCGGTGCTTATCCCGGTTTCTGTGGCGTTAAGCGACTGAGAGTCATAGACCCCCCCCCTGGATAGGACGCCAGTCTATCGCAGGGTTAACCCCCAACACAAGGTTGGTACCCCTTTTACACCTGGGTGGGGTGAGAAAATAGCCGTAAAGTGCCTTTTCCAAGGGCACAACGCCATAGCGGAATAGCTGGGATTGAACCCGCAACCTTTAGATAACAAGTACAACGCCCTAACCTACTAGGCCACAGCGGCGGCTCCTTGATATAAACGAATAAATCAAATCTCTCTCTCTCCATCTCCCCCCCCCCCCCTCTCTCTCTCTCTCTCTCTCTCTCTCTCCATCTCCCTCTCTCCCTCTCCCTCTGTCTGTCTGTCTGTCTGTCTCTCTGTCTGTCTGTCTGTCTGTCTCTCCTCTCCTCTCTGTCTGTCTGTCTGTTCTGTCTGTCTGTCTGTCTGTCTGTCTGTCTGTCTGTCTGTCTGTCTGTCTGTCTGTCTGTCTGTCTGTCTGTCTGTCTGTCTGTCTGTCTTCTCTCTCTCTCTCCTCTCTCTCTCTCTCTCTCTCTCTCTCTCTCTCTCTCTCTCTCTCTCCTCTCTTTGTGTCTGTCAGTCTCGTCTCTCTCTCTCTCTGTCTCTGTCTGTCTGTCTGTCTGTCTGTCTGTCTGTCTGTCTGTCTGTCTGTCTGTCTCTCTGTCTGTCTGTCTGTCTGTCTCTCTGTCCTCTCTCTGTCTTCTCTCTCCTCTCTCCTCTCTCTCTCTCACTCTCTCTCTCTCTCTCTCTCTCCTCTCTCTCTCTCTCTCTCTCTCTCTCTCTCTCCTCCCCCCCCCCCTCTCTCTCCCTCTCTCCCCCCCCTCTCTCTCTCCCCTCACCCCTCTCTCCTCTCTCTCCCCCCCCCCCCCTCTCTCTCTCTCTCTCTCCTCTCTCTCTCTCCTCTCTCCCCTCTCTCCCCCTCTCTCTGTGAGAAAAACCCCTCTCATTATGTTTTTGTTATGAGATAGTCCTTGCCATTTTCCATGTAATGCAATGCAGTGTGTTATGACCTTGTTTTTCAGCTGCTAGTGCCAGCAAAAGGAGGAGGCTGGGAGAGTGCCCTGGTGGTGAGTTCTGCCTTTTTCTTTCTTTTTTTCTTTACTCTCAAACCTCAGTTGCCAACTCTCCCCAAAGACTGAACAGGTTTGACAGTGGAATAGAGCATGTACGAGGTGTTACTGCCTGCCTTTATACATTGGCCCTTGGTCTTTAGCAGGTAGGACCTCTCACTTTTTCCAACATCATAGAATGTGATGTTTGTTATCATACAGTGACTGTCAGTATGAATGATTATTCAGTGACTGTCAGTATGATCCTTCAGTGACTGTCAGTATGATCATTGAGTGACTGTCAGTATGATTATTCAGTGACAGTCAGTATGATCATTCAGTGACAGTCAGTGCAGTATGGTCATTCAGTGACTGTCAGTATGATTATTCAGTGACTGTCAGTGCAGTATGATCATTCAGTGACTGTCAGTGCAGTATGATCATTCAGTGACTGTCAGTATGATCATTCAGTGACTGTCAGTATGATTATTCAGTGACAGGCAGTATGATCATTCAGTGACAGTCTGTGCAGTATGGTCATTCAGTGACTGTCAGTATGATTATTCAGTGACTGTCAGTATGACCATTCAGTGACTGTCAGTGCAGTATGATCATTCAGTGACTGTCAGTAATGATCATTCAGTGACTGTCAGTATGATCATTCAGTGACTGTCAGTATGACCATTCAGTGACTGTTAGTATGATCATTCAGTGACAGTCAGTGCAGTATGATCATTCAGTGACTGTCAGTATGATTATTCAGTGACTGTCAGTATGATTATTCAGTGACTGTCAGTATGATTATTCAGTGACTGTCAGTATGACCATTCAGTGACAGTCAGTGCAGTATGATCATTCAGTGACTGTCAGTATGATTATTCAGTGATTGTCAGTATGATTATTCAGTGACTGTCAGTATGACCATTCAGTGACTGTCAGTATGATAATTCAGTGACTGACAGTGCAGTATGATCATTCAGTGACTGTCAGTGCAGTATGATCATTCAGTGACAGTCAGTGCAGTATGATCATTCAGTGACTGTCAGTGCATTATGATCATTCAGTGACTATCAATGCAGTATGACCATTCATTGACTATCAATGCAGTATGATCATTCAGTGACTGTCAGTATGATCATTCAGTGACTGTCAGTATGATCATTCAGTGACTGTCAGTGCAGTATGATCATTCAGTGACTGTCAGTATGACCATTCAGTGACTGTGAGTATGACCATTCATTGACTGTCAGTGCAGTATGATCTTTCATTGACTCGGTATGACCATTCAGTGACTGTCAGTATGACCATTCATTGACTGTCAGTGCAGTATGATCATTCAGTGACTGTCAGAAGATCATTCAGTGACTGCCAGTATGATCATTCAGTGACTGTCAGTATGACCATTCAGTGACTGTCAGTATGACCATTCAGTGTCTGTCATTATGATCATTTAGTGACTGTCAGTGCAGTATGATCATTCAGTGACTGTCAGTATGATTATTCAGTGACTGTCAGTATGAGTATTCAGTGACTGTCAGTATGACCATTCAGTGACTGTCAGTATGATCATTCAGTGACTGTTAATATGATCATTCAGTGACTGACAGTGCAGTATGATCATTCAGTGACTGTCAATGCAGTATGATCATTCAGTGACTGTCAGTGCAGTATGATCATTCAGTGACTGTCAATGCAGTATGAGCATTCAGTGACTGTCAGTATGATCATTCAGTGACTGTCAGTATGATCATTCAGTGACTGTCAGTATGATCATTCAGTGACAGTGCAGTATGATCATTCAGTGACTGTCAGTATGATCATTCAGTGACTGTCAGTGCAGTATGATCATTCAGTGACGGTCAATGCAGTATGATCGTTCAGTGACAGTCAGTGCAGTATGATCATTCAGTGACAGTCAGTGCAGTATGATCATTCAGTGACTGTTAGTGCAGTATGATCATTCAGTGACTGTCAGGCAGTATGATCATTCAGTGACAGTCAGTGCAGTATGATCATTCAGTGACTGTCAGTGCAGTATGATCATTTAGTGACTGTCAATGCAGTATGATCATTCAGTGACTGTCAGTGCAGTATGATCATTCAGTGACTGTCAATGCAGTATGATCATTCAGTGACTGTCAGGGCAGTATGATCATTCAGTGACAGTCAGTGCAGTATGATCATTCAGTGACTGTCAATGCAGTATGATCATTCAGTGTATGTCAATGCAGTATGATCATTCAGTGACTGTCAGTGCATTATGATCATTCAGTGACTGTCAGTATGATCATTCAGTGACTGTCAGTATGATCATTCAGTGACTCACTGTCAGTGACTGTCAGTATGAATGATCATTCAGTGACAGTATGATCATTCAGTGACTGTCAGTATGATCATTCACTGTGAATGTAAGCTGAACAGTGGCTGACCCTGTTTTCTGCTGTATATAACTGGATACTGAACTGTAGGCTGAACAGTGGCTGACCCTGTGTTCTGCTGTCTATAACTGAACTGTAGGCTGAACAGAGGCTCACCCTGCTCTCTGTAACTGAACTGTAGGCTGAACATGGCTGACCCTGTGTTCTGCTGTCTATAACTGAAGTGTAGGCTGAACAGTGGCTGACCCTGTGTTCTGCTGTCTATAACTGAACTGTAGGCTGAACAGAGGCTGACCCTGCTCTCTGTAACTGAACTGTAGGCTGAACAGTGGCTGACCCTGCTCTCTGTAACTGAACTGTAGGCTGAACAGTGGCTGACCCTGTGTTCTGCTGTCTATAACTGAATGTAGCTGAACAGAGGCTGACCCTGCTCTCTGTAACTGAACTGTAGGCTGAACAGAGGCTGACCCTGCTCTCTGTAACTGAATTGTAGGCTGAACAGTGGCTGACACTGCTGTCTATAACTGAATTGTAGGCTGAACAGTGGCTGACCCTGTGTTCTGCTGTCGATAACTGAAGTGTAGGCTGAACTGTGGTTGACCCTGCTCTATATAACTGAAGTGTAGGCTGAACAGTGGCTGACCCTCTGTTCTGCTGTCTATATCTGAAGTCGAGGCTGAACAGTGGCTGACCCTCTGTTCTGCTGTCTATATCTGAAGTCGAGGCTGAACAGTGGCTGACCCTCTGTTCTGCTGTCTATAACTGAAGTGTAGGCTGAACAGTGGCTGACCCTCTGTTCTGCTGTCTATATCTGAAGTCGAGGCTGAACAGTGGCTGACCCTGTGTTCTGCTGTCTATAACTGAAGTGTAGGCTGAACAGTGGCTGACCCTGCTCTCTATAACTGAAGTGTAGGCTGAACAGAGGCTGACCCTGTGTTCTGCTGTCTTCTCTTTTCCAGGTTCACCTCTTCTAGGATGCCTTCAGATAAGACTAAGTCCCTACAAGGGACCACCGTCTTTTTCTGTTGCCCCCACCTCCACTCCCTCAAGCAGGGCCCCAACCACCCCCACCCGCCCAGAGAGGAGGCAACTCACAATTCTTCTCACCCGGTACAAGGGGCCGCCTAGTATTTCAGTGGCCCCTACCACCACCTCCAGTCCCCCAACTCCCCCCTCCAACCCCCGTTTTACCACAGAGCAGGTCAGTTAAAAGGACAGTGCATGCACGTGTGTGTGTGTGTGTGTGGTGTGTGTGTGTGTGTGTGTGTGTGTGTGTGTGTGGTGTGTGTGTGTGTGTGGTGTGTGGTGTGTGTGGTGTGTGTGTGTGTGTGCGCGCGCAGGGTTCATAGGGTACTTGAAAGTCCTTGAAAGAAAGTCTTTGAAATTTGGACCCACCTTTTCAAGGCCTTGAAAATCCTTGAAAATCAGGCATATGCCTCCAGGTGCTTGAAAAGTACTTGAATTTTACTTTACCTAAGACTTACAGAGA
>JASPKP010005613.1:0-15595 GCA_030674155.1 Stramonita haemastoma | reverse complement strand
TAAAGCAGGAATCGAATCTTTAGCGCAATATCATCATGTACACAGATTGTGTTGTGTTTAGAGGGCATTTTTTTTAGCGTGTGTGGTGTTGTGGTATGGTGTGTTGTGGTGTGTCTTGTGTTTGTGTTTTTGTGTGTTGTTGTGTGGGGGGGGGGGGGGGGGGGGTGTTGTGTTGTGGTGTGTGTGTGTGTGAGTGCGTGCGTGCGTGCGTGCGTGCGTGTGGTGTGTCTTTGTGTGTGTGTGTGTTTGTGTGTGTGCACGCGCGCCTGTGCGTGTGTGAGTACACCAGCAAGGATTTTTTTATGGATATTATGTTCCCCTATCATGAACTGGAGTATGTTGCGTTTATTGTGTTTTTTTGTGTAGTGCTGTGCTGCGTTGCATCACATTGCACTGTGCGGTATATTTCTGACAGACTCTCTGTTACCTTTGATAAGCTGGACTAACTTACTTACGTCGTGTCCTGTCTGGTTGTATTGCATTGTATCATAGAGTATTGTATTGTACTGTTTTGTAATGTACCCTTCTTATCACAGCAATTTTCTGCGAGAAGTTGCGGCTAGCTGCTCTCCACCAGAGCCAGCACAGCACCACAAATGCAGCGCCACCCATAATTTTCCCCATCTACGAAATAATTTTTTTTTTCCTGAAGAAAGTGGTTTTTCGATTGTGATTTTATTTTTATTTATGTTTTTTACAAGAGTTTTTCCAACAGCAATTATACTGTACAACTGTCGCAGGTCTATCTACATGCTCTAAAGTGTGTGTTGTACAAGGGGAATGGGTATACCATCTTCTCTTTTTTTTGGGGGGGGGGGTCTTTTGTTTTTGTTCCTGGGAGCTCTAGCCAAAGAGAAAGAATGGCTTAGTGGTTAGAGCGTTGCACTCGCGATTTGACAGCCTGGGATCCAGACGGGGTTTAAGCTACCACTTAAACACTCATTCAAGGGGAATTTCCCATCCCGGAATTAAGATCAGTACTGACTCTACTTTCCTGTAGGTTCTTTAGATGAGGGTATAAACTGAGGGCCTCTCCCTCCCCCATCCTCTCCCTAAAGTGCAAATGCGCGCAGAACCTCATTGGCGCATGTTAAAGCCCATTCGGCTTTTTCGAAGAGTAGGATATCTTTGACATTATTAAGATATGACAAAATAAATATTTTTTAAAAATGCATGTACTTTAGTAGAAATGTGGCTGCCTTAATGGTGGCAACAATGGTTGCCTAATCATGCAGAAATCTGGCTGTTGGGGAACCCTGGAGCTCTAGCTAAGGAATGAAAAGAAAAAGGTATCCTCACTGATTTTTCGCACTGGGTGAACCTTTTGGAGCTGCTCCACAAAATTTTGCCACTGGTCACAGATTTTCACTGCTAACAAACACCCCCCCCCCACCCCCTCCCTGGAGCAATCAACACAACTTAATTACCGGTAGGCAGTATCTCGACCAATCAGAAAACTTCCCTGCAAAAGGTGAAATCCCTCAACCAATCAAAAAGTCTCTATGCTGATGGACAAATCTCCAAACCAATCAGAAAACTCAACTGCTGAATGATTCGACAAATCTCCTGAAGAATTAGAAAAGTCCATTTAAGACTGACACATCTTGCCCACCAATCAGAAAATCCCACTTGCGGATTGAGAGATCACCTGACCAATCAAAGAAAAGTGCACTGGTGATTGATAGATCACTTGACCAATCAGAAAGATCACACTGGTGATTGGCAGATTATTTGACCAATCAGAGAAATCTTATTAGACGCGCCAAGGACGAAAGGACATTCCATTTTGTTTGAAAAAAAATAGAACAACGCCATTCGTTCAGTATCACCCGACCGAAACGAAAAGATAACACACATACACGATATGCATTTAAGCACAAGTCATGCAAGTTTTACAACAGATGTTTAGAGGTGAGGTTTTTCCCACCCACACCCACACGTTCAGAGAGAGAGAGAGAGAGAGAGAGAGAGAGAGAGAGAGGGGAGAGAGAGAGAGAGAGAGAGAGAGAGAGAGAGAGAGAGAGAGAGAGAGAGAGAGAAAGAGAGAGAAGTTAGCAGAGAGAGAGAGAAGGGGTAGCACAGAGAGAGAAACAAGAGACAGAGACAGACAGACAGATAGAGATAGACAAACAGACAGAGCCAAAATCAGAGAGAGAGAGAGAGAGGAGAGAGAGGAGAGAGAGAGAGAGAGAGAGAGAGAGAGAGAGAGAGAGAGACAGACCCGACAGACAGACAGACAGACAGACAGACAGACAGACAGAGACAGAGACAGAGAGACAGAGAGACAGAGAGACAGAGATAGACAGAGATAGACAGAGAGACAAACAGAGACAAAGACAGAGAAGCAAAGTGAGAAACATACAAACAGAGAGACAGAGAGAAACAGAGAGAGGACACCCCCCTATAAAAACAACAACAGCAACAACGACAACAACAACAACAAAACCCAGATTACAGCAGCAAGGAGAGGAAGTTTTAATGACTGCTCTCCCTTGATGCTAAAATGGCGTCTGTGGTGTTTCGGGTTACCGGGGCTGTGTCGTCCCTTCAGGCCACAGTGTGGCCACTCTCTCTCTCTCTCTGTCTCTCTCTCTGTCTCTCTCTCTGTGTCTCTCTCTGTCTGTCTGTCTGTCTGTCTGTCTCTCTCAGAACTGCTCCTCTCCTCTCCTTTCCTCTTGCCTACTCCTCTTCCTCCTCCTCTTCAAAACATTCTAACAACTACTGCCCACATCATTTTCCTGTATTCTGTCTGTCTTGTCTGTCTGCTTGCCTGTTTGCCTGTTTGTCTGCCTGCTTGTCTGCCGCGCCTGCTTGTCTGTATGCCTGCCAGCCTCTCTGCCTGCCTGCTTGTCTTGTCTGTTTGTATGTCTACATGTCTGGCCTGTCTGCTTGTCTATCTGCTTGTCTGTCTGCCTGCTTGCCTGCCTGTCTGTTCGTGTGTGTGTGTATAGTTGTGTGTGTATAGGTGTGTGTGTGTGTGTGTGTGTGTGTGTGTTGTGTGTGTGCGCGCGCGCGCGCGCGGTGAATGTGTTTTTGTGTACATGTGTGTGTGTCTGTGTGCGCGCGCGCGTGCTTGCGTGCACATGCACCTTACTCGTGCACCAGCAGTCAAGCCTAGCCTACTTGCTGCTGTTGTCTCTCTCTCTCTAACCCTCTAATTCTGTTTCTCTGTCTCTGCTCCCTCCCCCCCCTCTCTCTCTCTCTCGCCCCTCCCTCTATCTCCCTCTCCCTAACTCTCTGTGCACGCTTGACCCCCCCCCTCCCCCTCTCCCCTCTCTGTGTCTTTACATTCCAGCCGCATTCTGAGCTCTGTGAGAGCAGCAGGAACAGGCACCCACGGTGCCAGGCTAACGGGGCTCTCCTTCTAGGCTGTTGCCATTGAGGGAGAGATGTCCATCTGCACCTGTCATTGTCCATCCACACACCGTCCGCCTTTAGGGAGCGTTAGACCCACTCACTCTCTTATTCACGACTTCGTCGTTCGTCCAAGTAGGATGAGAGTACGAAAGCGGTACCCAGTGAGGAATGTAGAATAATGTACAGAACATTAGGAGCTGGACATGTCAGTTTGTGTTGTTTTTTTTTACTCTCTGTCTCTGTCTCTCTCTCTGTCTCTGTCTCTGTCTTCTCTCTCTCTCTCTCTCTCTCTCTCTCTCTCTCTCTCTCTTCTCTCTCTCTCTCTCACACGCACACACACACACACATGGGTCCTTCATTCGTGGATTGTTTTTCTCTTACATGTTTTACCCACTGCAAAGGAAAAAGTGCTGACAACAGACAAAATTTAATATACCACTCAAGTACAGGTGATTCCCAGTCACAATCTCAGAGAGAGAGAGCTCTGTGGCGTGTGCTCTAACCATCTCTAATGGTTTTTACTACCGATGAGAGAAGATAACGTCCCCTTCCCCTTCCCCCCTTCCTCCCCCCCCCCCCTTCCCTTTCGTTCCTTGGCCAGAACCTACCTGCCGGTTTCACCTCAAGGTAAGAGGTTTTGGCGTATCTCCCCCACCATGACGGCCACTACATTCCATCTTCGGGGAATGTTGGCCATACACGATACAGGTGAGTATTTTGGTTTTTATTTATCACTTACTCCTGCTTACCTACCCTACCTACCTACCTACCTACCTACCTACCTACCTACCTACCTACCTACCTACCTACCTACCTACCTACCTACCTACTACCCGCCAAACCGAAAGATCACCCTTTAAAAACAAAAAAAATAAGGAAAAAAAGAAGAGGAGGGGGATGTTATGTGTGTAGAAGACACGCATAATTATTATTCATGTTAGCACACACGGGATTTTTAGCCCTTTTCATTTGAGAATAAAGGAATAGGTACTCATGTGTTTTGTTTTTTTTAAACATCCAGTCTCTGTATGCATGCAGGCTTTTGTCAATTTTGTTACCCAGTTCCCACCGGCATACAATGGCCTACTCTTCCAAAAAAAAGGGCGGAAGGGTTTTTAACGTATGTGCAAAATGTTCTACTACTACTGCTGCTGCTGCTGCTGCTGCTGCTGCTGCTGCTGCTGCTGCTGCTGCTACTATTACTACTACTGTTAATGTATGGAATTTATATAGCGTTAAATCTGGTAAAGCAACAAATCAAAAGCGCTTACATACAAAATCATTGACCCAAGACCATCATCAATAGATGATCAGAGCTGGAACCTGTGACCCTGGCAGAACTCGAGTGGTGAAACGTCTTAACCACGGGGCCAAGCAGACCCCGAAAACGGACACAACACAAGACAATCTGGACTGATCTCAGTCACAGTACACAGGAAGAGATGGAGATAATCACTCCGCTCGCGTTCCACTGTCTACTTACTATACAGGCCTACGGGGGTGCCCTCCACCCCCCCTCCCCCGACTCTTCGATTGTGTACAAAAATTTGATGATTTGGGGAGTTGGGGGGGGGGGGAGGGGGGAGGGGGGGAGGAAATAGAACCAAAACAAAGGATGGAGAGAGTGTGGGGTGGAGGGGGGAGTGGAGGATGGATGTGTGTGTGTGTGTGGTGGTTTTGTGAGTGCGCGTGTGGTGGGTAAGTTTGTGCATGTTTGGTACGTGTGTGTGAGTGCGCGGGGGGTAGAAGTGATGTTTTAAATATGCCCCCCTGCTTATCACACCTGTACATATGCCCACTTGGTACATTTTTATCCATATCTGCCCTTTTGTATTGTTACATACTGCTAACCAGCGTTATATGCACGTCAATATGTGCACAACAAAACCCACACATTACACTCACACACAACACAAACACTCTCTCTTAACACCAAACCAAACAAACAAACACACACACGCACACACACACACCACCACACACCACACACACACCAACACACACCACCACACACACACACACACACACACGCAAAGCACACACACTCACACACGGTAGAAAGAAATAAAAATAAAACACACACACACACGCACGCACGCACACCACACACACACGTACGCGTTGCGCCATAAGTACATTTTTTATGTTTCTATGGAGAGTGTAAAAAAAAGTGGAAAGGGGGAGGGGGGTGGTGGGCAAATTTCAAGACAAGACCATCAGAAAAAGCAGACGTTAATTCCCAATTGTACCCATTGACTTCAAAATGATAGTGCTGAAGATTGATGGAATGGGGAGGGGGAAAAGGGGGTGGGGTAGGTAGGGGGAGGGGGGCAGGAAGGTATGGTGGGGGGGGGAGGGGGGGGATGGAGGATGAAGGGGGGGAAGGTTTGTAAATAAGAAGATGGCGGCTGTATGAGAACGTGTGTGCGTGAGCTCCAGCTAAATTTTTATTGCAATGTTTTAGCATCAGTATGCACCCTTCATTTTTAGCAAAAACAGTGTGTAAGTGTGTGTGCTGTTTAAACACTGAAGTTTAAGTTGGTTGGACTCATCTTGGTGAGTTATATGACAATTTGTATTTCAAAATCGAATTTCTTTTTTTTTTTCTATATAAAGATAAAAAAACGCTGCTGTTGCTGGCCAGGAAACCGACCTTGTACACCCTATGCACGTGCTGAGGTGAAGTTCGTCGTGCTGGTGTGCAGTTGCCTCTTTTGTTCGACAGTTTTCATATGTTTTTGCTCCCCCTGTGACCTGGCAGTAATGCAGGGAAATGCACAGTTTTGTTTTCCCAGTGTGTCATGACAGTTTTGTTCGTTGCCTATGAACTCTTGGTTTTGGTGTTTGTTTACTTTCCACGCGGTGTCCAATATTTACAAACATTATATTTATACGGTTTTGAAATTGTGAGTAGTACACTGACATTGTAGGACGTCCCTTTATTATAAATGTTTTGTTGTCATTGGTACAAAGATGTCGAATCAGAAAAATAAGAAGCGTCCAGCATCATCGCCTTGCAGGATGAGGCGGACAAAGAGGTCTGTCTGACCTCTGAGGACAGTTGTCGCTGCTGTGATGATAATGACGACACCCTCATCACAGACTTTCTGTCTAGCCCTGTTGGAAGGCCCTCTAGCGTGTGAGGCTGCTCACCCCCGGCTGCCTTCACAAACGGAGGAGCTGAAGGCAGTTTTTGGGAGATCCACACATCTGGAGATGATCTCCAAGGGGTGGCTGCGCAGGTCTCGACCCTTACGCCGAGAGATCGGGTTTGCGCGGCCCTCCCAAAATTGCAGGCCCCCATCGATCCAAGGATCGACAGATATGAAGCTCCAGGACAGAGTGGACGAGCTGGAACAATATGGAAGACGAAATCCCTGCGGATCACCTCAGTTCCCGAGGTGAAAGGAGAGTCCCCCGATGAGGTATAAAGAAAATCTTCAAGAGGTGGACGTGGAGGTGACTGATGAAAAAGATTGACAGAAGCCATCGGTCGGCAAAAGGCAGTCTGAGGGAGACACCCGGATCGCCCTATCTATTAAAATGCTCTTTCCTTCCCCTACAAGGGGGCGCTGATGGGGCCAGGAAGAAGCTGCCAGCTGTGGATGTGGGGAAGCTGTTCCCCGGCGCGGACTGGCCTTCCCGCCCCGTCCCTCCTCATCTTCAGCCACCACGTGCCGCCGCTGCTGCCGCCGTGACGCTGCCAGGATCTATATTAACCATGACCTGACCAGGGAACGCTCTGAGATCGCATGGATGGCAGGAACTTAAAAAGAAGAAGAAAAATTGGGCGAACATGGGTTAGCGATGGGGGCAATTATCATCAAGCAAAAAAGATGTGACATACCGTAT
Organism: Stramonita haemastoma; assembly: GCA_030674155.1. Lineage (NCBI taxonomy): Eukaryota > Metazoa > Mollusca > Gastropoda > Neogastropoda > Muricidae > Stramonita > Stramonita haemastoma. The sequence continues at coordinate 8,386 of JASPKP010005613.1, read as the reverse complement.
TACACCAAACGTAAAATGATGTATTTGAAGAAGAGAAACCCGCCACAGTGGCCTCAAGCCCGCTATTCGTGAAATTGCATCGTGATTTAAAGGGCCTATAACATAAAGCCCTCTAACTAAGAGGATCTGAATGTGAAAAAAAAGTGAAAAAATAAAAACCGCATAATTTTAGTTGCGTGAGGGGGAAAAGAGAGGGGAAGAGAGTGAGGTGAGGTGGGGAAGGGGGGGGGCGAATAAATTTTAAATTGGGTGTGTTGTTTGGTGTTTTGTGTGGTTTGTGTGTGTGTGTGTGTGTGTTTTTGTGTGTGTTTTGTGTGTGTGTGTGTGTGTGTGTGGTGTGGTGTGGTGTTTTTGTGCTGTGTGTTTGGTGAGTGTGGTGTGTGCGTGTGTGGGGTGTGTGTAGTGTGAGTGCGCGCGGTATGTGGTATGTGTGTTTGTATGCGGTATGCCCGTGGTTATGTGTGTGTACAAATAGGATGAGTGGGGGAGGAGGGAAGAGAGGGAGGGGGTGTGGAGAGAGAAAAAATGAAAGGAGTGAACATAAAAATTTAAAGGGTGGTGAGGGGGGGGAAACAGGTGAGGAGAGAAAAAGTATTTTTTTGGAAGAGAAAGTGTGTGTGTGTGTGTGTGTGTTTTGGGTGTGTGTTTTGTGTGTGTTTTGTTTTGGGTTTGTGTGTGTGTGTTTTTTGGGTGTGGGGGTGGGGGTGTGTGTGGGTGAGAGGAGAGAGAAAAAGAGAGAGAAAGAAGGGTGTGTGTGTTTGTGTGTGTGGTGTTTTTGAATGTGTGTGTGGAGAGGGGAGAGGAGAGAGAGGAAGGGAGAGAAGGAGAGAAGGGAGGAGAGAGAGGAGAGAGAAGAGAGGAAGAAGGGAGAGAGGGGGGAGGAGGAGGGGGGAAGGGGGGAGGAATTGAGAGAAGATTTGAGGGGGAGAGAGAGGGGGAGACAGAAAGAGGGAGAGACAGAGACAGGAAACCCAGAAAAAGGACGAACAGAAAGGGGAAATTTTAAAAAAGGGAAGAAGTCACCATACTCAAGGAGGGAAGAGGAGGAGGGGAGAGAGGAGAGAGAGAGAGGGAGAAGAGAGGGAAGAGAGAGAGAGAGAGAGGGAGTGAGAGAGAGAGAGGAGGGGATGAGAAAAAAGGAGGGAGTGAGAGGGAGGGGGGGAGAGAGAGATGAGGGGTGGAGGAGAGGAGGGGTGAGAGGAGAGAGAAGGAGGAGGAGAAGAGGAAGAGGAGAGGGGAGAGAAAAGGGGGGGGGGGGGAGAGAGAGAGGGGAAATGGGCTACATTATTATTCTTAACCAAAATCGAAACAAAATTTGAACACGTTTTTGCAAAGATCTATCATTCTTAATCCATGTTTGTGAAGATTTAAAATTACTATGTGTGCGTTTTGGGGGTTTTTTGGGGGAGAGAGAGAGAGGGGAGGGGGGGAAAAAAGGGAGAGGTTGGATTTGGGGAGAGAAGAGAAGAGGAGGGGGAGAGGGGAGGAGGAGAGGGAAGGAGGGGAAGGAGAGAGGGGGGGGGGGGGTAAATGTATTTATTTAAAACCGTTAGAAAAAAAAAGTAAAATGATTTTCAAAAAATGGAAGAAATTTTCCTACCCCCCATGTCTTGTAAAAAAATTAATTTATTTTTTATTCCTTTTCATTTATTTTTTTTTTTTTTTTTTGTTCGAGATGAGGAAGGGTTTGTGTTTTTTTTTAGCTGTTGTTTTTTCTCTGACCCCCCTGTGTGTGCAGTTGCGTAATTTTTGTGTTTTCCCCGGCACTCGATGGCCTACCGAGTAAACCCAAAAAAACCTGCACTTGGAAGGTGCTTGGCGCGGTATGTGTGTGTGTGCATGTGCGTGCGGGGGGTGGTTTGTGGTTTGGGTGGGGTGCGTATTTGCGGCATGTACTTCAAAACCTTGGCCAAAGCAAGGAAATGTTTTTGATAAATCTTTGAGAAATTTTTAAATTATTGTCATGAAACCCGAACCCCCAAACAAAAAACATGTCAGTGTTTGCTCATTTTGTTATTTTTTTATGATGTAAAAGCCATTTAACAAACAGCTCTAATTTTCTGATTCTGTGTAGGGGTTATTAGCAATAAATAAGGAAATAAGGTTTCTGTTATTTCCCTGTGGTTGCACTTATTTTTGTTACTTGTGGGACGAAGTTTAAAACCCAGGGGTTCCTATAACTGTTTTAAGAATTGTCCCTTAATGCAAGAAGTATCAGAAGTAAGATGAAAATGTTCAATCAGAATCCCATAACATTGAATAATTATGTTGAAACATGGTTTTCGAAATGGACCAAACAGTTCCATTCAAACCTGACTAATTTTCATCCACCGTTCCCCGGTGTGACAGACCGCATGACCCACATGGTGGGGTGTATTTATGAAAAAAAAATCTATTTGTAAAGCTGGGCTGATTTGTGTCAATGAGTTGGAAGCAGTTTGGATAGAAACAAAATTAGACCCAAAAGAGGTCTATGTTGGGGCGTTCTATCGTCCACCCAAAAACCCAAAAGGTTAATTATTGGGAAATTTAAAAGAAAAAGTTAGATAACGTTAATAAAAAACGTACTTAAGTTTTAAAAATTTTTGGGGACTTTAAAAAAACTTCCTAGATATCCTTCTACATCTAATTGACCTTCTCAATCGCTATCAGTTAAACAATTAGTTAAGAGCCTACTGGATATGTTTTAAACATTCTTGTTTAGATTGATTTTAACCCGAGTCCCCAACCTAGTACCTCAGTTAATTTTGCCAGTGTCTGTAGTGACCACAGTGTTTTTTGTGCCAGGGTCAAAATTTACCATTTTAAAGGCGACTTTTAAAAAGGGAATAAAAATTTTAACTATAACAAACTAGATCAATAAAAAATTTTTTAATTGTTATTCCCAAGAAAAATGGGTGAAGTTATTCTTGCTGTAATTTTTAGACGAAAGTGTGGATGTTTTAAAAAAATTCAAATTTGGGATAAAGCAAAATTTATGTTGCCGTTAAAAAAATGTTACAATTCGCCCCCCAATTGATGTCCTTTGGGGATGACGGGAAAAATTTTGGGAATTTTTAAATTTCCCAAATTTAAATTCATTCAAAAAAACCCGCCAAACAAAACTAACACCCCTGAAAGTGGCTTTTTTCCGGGCCGGGTTCGGAATAGGGTAAACTCTTTAAAAAGGGGGAAAAGACGGGTTTAAAATTTTAACATTAAAAACTTAAACCCGTAGTGTTTAGCCCCGCCCAATTTTGGACAAAAAAGGAGTGGGGAAACTAGTGAAGCATTTTTTAAAAAAAAAAGGATGTTTAAGAAATTGCCCCTTTTTTTTTCCATTTTTTTACCCAAAAAAATTACTCGCGGGATAAGGCGATTTTTTCCAAAAATTTTTTTTCTTTTCCCCAGTCAATTAGAAAAGGGCAACGATGTTCCCTTAAAATTTCCTTTTTTTGAAAAAAAAATAAACGAAATTTTTTTTGTCAGCTTTTGAATTGAAAAAAGGTTTTCAAAAATTTTGATGTGAATAAACCCATTTAGGTTTAAAAATTTATAACAATAAATTTAAAAATTTGTAATTACCATTAATTCTGTACCTTAAAAAATTATTTTTTAATGAAGTCTAATTAAATGTATTTTCCCCAAAATTTTGGGAAAAAAACAGCTTTAGTTAACCCAAAAATCATAAAAAAGCACCCAAAAGAATTATGAAATAATTATAGACCAATTTAAATTCCCTGGGGTTTTTTGTTTGGGAAGGTTTTAGAAAAATGATTCATTTAAGGGGGTATCATTTCCTATCATCAAATTTCATTTTTCTCCATTCCAATCAGGTTTTACCCCTTTGGGACCCCACTTTTCAACCAGTTACTTTGTATATTTTTAACGGGGTCTTTGTTCCTCTTTATGTTTGAGGTTTCAAAACCCCCCGGAAGTTTTTTTAAATTTTTATAAAAAGCTTTTTGCCCGTGTCTGGCAAAGGGGCCCTGCACAAGATAAAAACATATGGTTACGCGGAAAAATTATTTAGATGGTTTATGATATTTTAAAATCGTACCCGAAAGGTTTTTGATTAAAGGGGACAAAAAATAGATTTAAAAAAATTAGGCTGGCGTTCCTCAGGGATCGGGTCTTAGGGTCCCTTTATTTTTAATTTTTCTTAATGCATTGTAAACAATATAGAATTGATAAAAAAATATTTGCAGATGTTTCCCTGGTGCCCTTTAGCACTAAAGATTTTTTATATTGGGGCCAAAATATTTAAATTCGTTTTAGAAAAAATAGGCCCTTGGGAAAAGTGCGGAAAGTTAGCTTTAAAGCCCCCCAAAACAGGCTGTTAAATTTTTTGAAACAATAACAAAATTTTCCCTCTCTCATTGAATAAAACCCACCCCCAAAAAATAAAAGCATGCAAAACACAGGTTAATTATAAAAACAATTTTTGGGGATGGCATATTTAAAAGCTTAATTTTAACTGTTTATGTTGGTTTCATCCCCTTAAAAAGTAAAAAAATTTTAAAATTAATGGAAGACATTAAAAAATTTGTTTAAGTATTTTACCCCCTTTTTTGACAAACCCGAAATAATTTTGGGAAAATTTTGTACGGAAAGGGCCCCAAAATTTTTAAAAAATGTTGCCCCTTGATGAATACGAAAATAGTGGGGGCTGTTCGTTGGCACACCCATAAAAAAATTGTAAAAGAGTTTGGGATTTGTACTCTAAAAAGCCCGAAAAAACCAGACAAAAACTTTTTAATTATCTAAAAGGGTTTAAAGGGTTTGTGTCCCCAATATTTGGGGTTGATTTGCCCCCTGCACTAACCCCCCGGAAAAAAATTTGGGAAACTTTAGAAAAAGGCCCTTATGAACGAAAGCTTCCCAAAGGGTTTGGTAAAAAAAAAATTATAAAAAAAAAACCCTTTATTCCGTAATACTTTACTTGGAACTTTTAGATTCTAAAAAAATTTAGTAATTCCTTAATAAATTTTAAAAAACGAAATTTATCTATAAAATGTCCTTTTGTCCCTTTTTGTTTTTTTACCCTGGTAAAAGAAAAGAAAAAATATGCATTGTCGACTTCGATTGGGAATAAGTGCCCTAAAATATGATATTTTTATCGTCATGTGGGCCAAATGATAATTATGTTTTTGTGGTAGGTGCCAGGAGACAACCGAACACTTTTTTTTTTGTCCTAATTTTGTTTTTTAGTCCGTCCCCAACACAAATTGCTTTTGCTTCCCCTGAAAATGTTCTTTGCAAATTCTTTTGGGGGGGCACCCCTGAACTCAATTTTGAAAAAAAAATTCTTTTTTTTTGGGAAGTTTTTCCATCAATTTTTTATTTGTTTCCCCAAAAAGATTTTTAAAAAATATTTTTGTAAAATTTAAATTGGGTACCCAATTTAAAAAAAAGGTTTAGAAAGGGGTTTTTGAAGCATTTATGAAATTTCCCTTTTTGGGCTCCCCGTAATGTCTGAAAAGATTGTTTAGAAAGCAGCTATAGCTTTGAAAGCAAAAGGAAATAGCAATTAAAACCAAGATTGATTTTTGCCCCCGTTTTTTTCATAATTTTCACTTTTTATGCGATTATTACCTGTATAAAAAAAAAGGGCCAGTTTTTTTGGGCCCTTGATGTTTGGTTTATTTTTATAGTTGGTCTCTTCTCCCCTTTTCCCCGGTTATCTTTTGTTGGGGGGTTGGTCTTTTTTTGTTTGTTTGTTTGTTTGTTTGTTTGTTTTTTGGGTTTGTTTGTTTTGTTTTTTTTTTTGTTTTTTTTTTGGTTTTTTTTTTTTTTAAAGTTTTGTTTGTTTGTTTGGTTTGTTGGGTTGGTTTTTGCCCCCCTTCCCCCCCCCTAAATTTTGTGGTTTTTTCCCCCAAAAACCCCTTTTTTGGGGGGAATAATTTTTTTTTAAAGCAAAGATTGAATTAAATGGTTTTTTTTTTTTTTTTGGTTTGGGTTTGTTTTGCAATTGCAGCTAAAAGGGCCGTTTTTTTATTTTAATTTTATTGTTAAATTGAGCACATTATAAGCTACAAGCTTTTTTGTTGCTTTGATTTTAAATCCCTGTTGTTTAAATGTTTGTAAAAAATTTTTGAATAAAAATATTTAAACCAAGGGGGGAAGGAGGGGGGGAAAGGTTTGGGAAAATTTAAATCAATTTTTGACGTCACCATCTTCTGGTATGTCGTCGTGTGGTTTTGTGTGTGGGTGGGTGTGTGAGTGTGTTTTGGTGTGGGGTGTGTGTGTGTGTGTGTGGTGGGTGTGTTTGTGTGTGGGTGTTTTGTGTGTGTGTGTGTTTTTGTGTGTGTTGTGTGTGTGTAGGGGTTTTGTGTGTGTGTGTGGGGGGTGTTTTGTGCGAACGGCGTTTTTTGGTTATGTCCGCGTGCGGGGGAAAAGCCCGGGGTCAAAGTTTTTTTTTCCGGGAAGGGGCCCTTAAAATAAGCTTTGGGTTTGTTTTTTTTCTTTTTGTGTGTGTGCGTGCTTTTGGGGGTGTATGGTGTGTGTGTGTGTGGTTGTGTGGGGTGTGGTGTGTGTGTGTGTGTGTTTTGTTGTTGTGTGTGTGGGGTGTTTTGGTGTATCTGTGTACCCTGTTTTGGGGGGAAGGGGGGACAGAAAGTAGAGAAGACTTTCAAAAAAAGCAGAGGAGAAAAACGTAAAAAGTGCCTTGCATTTTTTGGGAAAAGAAAAAAAAAAGAAGGAAAAAAAAACCACCCACAAAATTGGTGGAACCAGGAATTTTAACTTAAGGGGTAGGTGAAAAGATGGGGGAAAGGGACCAAAAGGTAAAACAAGCCGAAGAAAAGACAGACAAAGACGGGTGGGAGAGAGAGTGTTTGTGTGGTGTGTTTTGTGTGTGTGTGTGTGTGTGGGTGTAAAGGGAGAGAGGGGAGAAAAAGGGGAGAGAAGAAAAGAGGAGGCCGAGAGGGGAAGGGGGAGAGGAGGGGGGGGAAGGGGGAGAGAGAGGGAGAGAGAGAGAGAGCAGAGAAGAGAGACAAGACAACAGCAGAAGCAGCCCGGCAGGCGGGCGAAGGCCCAACCGCAGGCAGGCCCCGGCAGACGGGAAGACCGAAAAAGACGGGCAAACAAAAAAGAGGGGATCCCCTTTAGAATTAAGATAACAGAAAAAGGGGAAAAACCCGTGGGGAGCCAGGGAAAAAACCCCTGGGGAAAGGAAGGTGGGGGTGTTTGTTGGGGGGGGGGGGGGGGTAGAAGTAGGGCTGGAACTTTGGAATGCCCCAAGCAACTTTCGCGTGCTGAGCGTTCTGTATCCCCAGCCCCCCTCCCCCACCTAACACCCCACAACAACACACCCCCAACACACACCACAACAAAACACCCAAAAAAAAAACACAAAACATTTCCCCCCCCCCAAACAACCCTCCCCCCCCCTCACCCCCCTCCCCCCCCCCAACCCCCCCCCCCCCCCCCCACAAAACCATCCCCCCCCCCCCCCCTTCCACAAAACAAGACAAAAACATCCATAAATGAAAAAAAGGGAAAAACTTCCAACCCCAGGTTCTTTTTAAAATTGGCCCCTAACCTTATCTCCTGGAGAGGGGGGCTGATCAAAAACGGGGCATTTTTCAAGCCCAAATAGACTGGCCTATAGGTTTGGGACAAAAAATTCCCTACATCCCTTAGTAGAGCTAGCTAGAGGGGGGTGGGCTCCCCTTACAATTTTTTTTCTGCCCAGCCCCCCTTTTGTTGGTGTTATCTATCTTCCCCGTTTTATAGTAGTTCTTTAAACTGTCCCTTTTGTGTGTGGGGTGTGTTTTTTTTGGGGGGGTGGCTTTGTGGGGGTTGTGTGTGTGTGTGTGTTGGTGTGTGTTGGGTGTGGGGTTGTTTTGGTGGTGTGTTATTTTGGGGGTTTTTTTGTGTGGAGAGAAGAGGGGAAGGAGAGAGAGAGAGAGGAGGAGAGGAGAGGGGGTGGGAGAGGGGGGGGAGTTAGGGGAGGGAGAAAAGAGAGAGAGAGAGGGGAGGGGGTTTTGGGGTGTGAAAGAGGTTCTGGTGTATATATGTGTTTTGGGTTTGTTTTGCAAGTTTTTCCCCTTTAGTCTTTTTTTTCTTTTTCCGTTTTCTCTCTTTAATGTTTTTCCTTTTAAAGGAGCATTTTTTTTTTAAAACCCAACCCCCCTGGGGGTTACCGTATATCTTCTTGTTTTTTTATTTTTCTTTGCGAAAGACTAGGACCCCAGTAATTTTTGGTTTTCGAGGTTCCAAGCCAATGGCCTTTTCGTTTGTTTGTGCTTTTAAAAACCCCCTGAAAAAACCAAAAACTCCCAAAAACAAAAAAAAACCCCCAAAAAAATAGAACCCAAAAACAGACTACCCCATATAGACAAAAAAACCCCCACCCCCAAAAACCCAAACACACAACACAACACACCAAAAAAACCAACACACC
>JASPKP010005612.1:0-15598 GCA_030674155.1 Stramonita haemastoma | reverse complement strand
TCAGAATTCAAGGATATATTTCCTTGAATGAAGTTTATTGTGAAAATGGTCAGAAAGGTGAAAAATGTGTGTGTGGGTGTGTGTGTGTGTGTGGTGTGTTGTGTGTGTGTGTTGTGTGTGTGTGGGGGTTGTGTTGTGTGTGTGTGGAGGCGTGGTGCCGTGTGTGTGTGGAAGGGGTGTATGTGTGGCGAGCTTTGGCGCGTTGTGTAGTGTGTATGTGTGTTGGGGTATGTGTGCGTGTGTGGATTGTGTGTGTATGTGGTGCATGTTGCATTGTGTGTGTGAGTGTTGTGTATGTGTGTGTGTGATGTTTTGGGTGTGTGTATTTTTTGTGTGTATAGTGGTTTGGGGAGGGGGGGTCTGTGTGTGTGAGTTTTTGTTGTTTTTTTGTATTATTTTGGAAATTTTTTTGTGGGGGGAGAGTTTTTTGTGTGGTTTTTTCGGGGTTTGGTGTGTACGTGTGTCTGTGTGTGGTCTGTGCGTGAGTGGTGTGAATGTGTAAAACTTTCCCGTTAAAAATAATGATATATTTTTTGAAACAATTAGGATGTTCTAGTTTCTTTTTCTTTTTCTTTTTTTATATTTAACTTTTTTGGTAGTAGCCCCCCCCCCCCCCCCCCCCCCCCCCCCCCCCCCCCCCCCCCCCCCCCCCCCCTCCAAATTAAGGATGCGGGTTTAAAAAAAAAAAAAAAAAATTCCCCCCTTTTACCAAATTATGTTTTTAATTTTACTGTAAATTTTGATAGATAGTGGGGATTGATTTTTTGGTTGTTTATTTCATTTTTTTCCTCTTGTTTGTCCTTATTACTAAAGCTTTTCTTTTTTTTTTTCCTTTAAACAAAAATTTTTTTTTTGTGACTTTTTTATTTTTGTCTTTGAAAGGTGATTTTTTTTTACCTTATTCATTTTGTGTCTTTTTTTTGGTTTTTTGGTTTTGAAAGGGAAGTCTTATTGTTTGTTATTTTTAATTTATTTATCCCTAAAAGGGCGGGGGACTGGATGTTAAAAAAGCAATGATGCTTTTTTATTATCCCCCCGAATAAAAGACTTTGCCTTGCCTTGCCTTGTTGCCTTTTTCTCTCTCTCTCTCTCTTGGGGGTGGATTTTGTTTTTGTATTTAACCTCATCATATTTTCATGTTTACTTAGTTATTGCGCCTTTTCTTTGTTTTTTTTTTGTTTTTGTTTGTTCTTTTGTTTTTCTTGCTTTCTTTATTCAACTCAAAATCATCATTGTTCTTACTTCTCATTTTCATTTCTGAAATAAGTGACTTTATAACATTACCTTAATATTGTTTTCTCTGTGTTAATTCTTACCTGTTGTTTGATACTTGGTATTGGTTCCTTACTTTTGGTGTTTGGATCATTATAATTGTTGATTTTATTTATTTTTATTGGGCGTATCTCTCCCCCCCCCCTCCAATAAGGATATAGTTTTTTTTTTAATTTTCCCCTTTTTTATCCAAATGTATGATTTATATACATGTATAACTTTTGACAGATGGTGGGTGGATTGATGTTTTCAGTTGTTTATTTCATCTTGTTCTCTTGTTTGCTCTTTACCTATTAACACTTTTCTATTCTTTCATAATAAAAATCTTTTATTGTGACTTCTGATTTTTGTCTTCTGATCGAGTGCATTTTTATTCCTTATCATATATAGTGTCCCTTATTCTTGTGTGTTGTTTTGGTTTGCGTAAAGCTTTATTGTTTAGTATCTTTTCAACTTGATGTATCCCTGAAAAGGGCGGGGACTGGATGTAAAAAAGCACACAAATGGTTACTATTATCCTCGAATAAAATACTTTGCCTTGCCTTGCCTTGCCTTTGCCTTGCCTTGCCTTGCCTTGCCTTGCCTTGCCCTCTCTCTTTTTCCCTTCTCTCTCTCTTCTTTTCCTCTCTCTCTCTCTCCCCTTTTCCCTCTCTCTCCTCTCTCTTCTCTCTCTCTCTCTCTCTCTCTCTCTCTCTCTCTTCTGATTTCGTTTGCCTAAATCGTTTTTCCTTGTTTTTAAATGCGTTGTCTCTTTTCCATATACCAAACCTTTGTCTTAAAACTGCTTGCTCTTTTGAACTTTTTCTGCATACTTTTTTTTCTACCTTAATCCTTGTTCAATCCTTTGCTTGTGGAAAAGGACAACATTCCATTATTGTATGGATTGTTTGTGCTGATTTTCTACTCTAAAATCTCTGTGGAGATTGATGATTTTGGATAGATGGCTTGTTCTTTTTCATGTAAAAGCTGAACACATGTAAATTAGAACACACACAGCCTTTTGTGATGGCAACTGTTTTGTATGCTGTTTGGGGGTAGTTTTGCTATGTTTTACTTTTGTTCTGTTATAATTTTTGCTGTTACTGCTGCTGTTCTCTCTCTCTCTCTCTCTCTCTCTCTCTTCTCTCTCTCTCTCTCTCTCTCTCTCCCCTCTCTCCTCTACTCTCTCTCTCTCTCTCTCTCTCTCTCTCTCTCTCTCTGTCTGTCTGTCTGTCTGTCTGTCTGTCTGTCTGTCTGTCTGTCTGTTGTCTTTGTCTGCCTGCCTGCCTGCCTGCCTGCCTGCCTGCCTGCCTGTCTGCCTGCCTGCCTGTCTGTCTGTCTGTCTGTCTGTCTGTCTGTCTGTCTGTCTCTCTCTCTCTCTCTCTCTCTCTCCTCCTCTCTCTCTCTCTCTCTCTCTCTCTCTCTCTCTCTCTCTCTCTTTCACTATTCTTTTTCTTTTTCTTTACAATACTTCTTCCTTTTTCCTCGATGTGTTTTTAGTCTTTTGTGTGTCATTTTAACCAGCGTCCTTGTTTCTGCCCTAAGTAATCAACAAATCTCTATACCTTCTGGTTTAAAAAACAAAAAGCCCAGATAGATTTACAACCTTTGAAGATGTCTACAACACACACTCACACACACACACACACACACACACACACACACACACACACACACACACACACACACACACACACACAAATGGTTCAGTGTAAAGTGCAATTCCTGGTTTTCTCTCCGTATTGTAACATACTTTTTGTTCCAGTTGAAACAAAAAAAAAGCTTTTTTTTTATTCTCACAAGTTCATTGCCAACAGCAGAGGAGGGAAAAGTCTTTCATTTCCTTCTAGCTTCCAGTATCAAATCTGTGTTTAACAAGCTCCTTTTTGTTGTGTGAGACCCCCCTGCTTGTCTGTCTGTCTGTCTGTCTGTCTGTCTGTCTGTCTGTCTGTCTGTCTGTCTGTCTGTCTGTTCTCTCATCTCATCTCTCCTCTCTCTCTCTCTCTCTCTCCCCCCCCATCCCCCCCCCCCTCTCCCTCCCCCCCCCCATCTCTCTTCTCTGTGTCTCTGTCTGTCTGTCTGTCTGTCTGTCTGTCTGTCTGTCTGTCTGTCTGTCTCTCACTACAAAGAAAGCTGTTTGTTTCTTTGTTGGTTGGTTGCTTGCTTGGGTAATTTCCTGATCCAAGCCTTCAGTTCTTTAGCATCAGATCAGAAAGTCAGGAGTTGACTCTTCTTTCTTCACCTCTATAGGTTCTTGTAGAAACGGCTGACTTTTGACGTGATGGAATGTGTGTGTGTGTGTGTGTGTGTGTGTGTGTGTGTGTGTGTGTTTTGTGTGTGTGGTGTGTGTGTGTGTGTGTGTTTTGCGTATGTGTGCGTGTGTGTGTGTGCACAGATGCAGGCATGAATACATAGATATGCACATGGATACATTCACACACAAACATGCACACACACAAATACACACACGGACAAGGACACTCCCCCCAAACACACACATACACAGGTATGCATGCACACACTGCACATGCTTTCTCCCTGCCACGCCTGCTCTCTTTTACACATACATATACACACACAAACTGCATACACACAAACACACACACTTGCGCCACACATGTGCATGCGCACACACAAACACACACACACACACTCTCTCTCTCTCAAGGGAGTGAACCTGCAGACATTGACCCTGTCCTTGTTGCTGACCCCAAGGTCATCATCTGTCTGAGAGAGAGAATGTCTGCCCGACTGTACGTTTATTCTTGTTTGTGGTTCACAGACTCTATCTGTCTGTCTGTCTGTTGGTTTGGTCTGATCCTGTCCTTGCTTTGGTCATCAGTGTGTATGTGTGTGTGGCGTATGCGTGCGTGCGCGTGCACGTATGTGTGTTTGTGCTCTGTTTGTTCGTGTGCTGCTTAGTGACATATTTTATTTCAATTTATTTTGCTTACTTATTCTTCTATTCTAAAGACAAACGGAATAAACATACATACACTTTTTACATACAATTCTCGTGTGCATACAATTTTATCAATTGGACGCTCCACCAATAATGAGACGCATTGCCACCAGAGGTCAATTTTTAGTTTTCACATGTTATCAAAACTGCAATAAAATGGGTATACAAAAAAAAAAACAGATTGAATAATGGACAATTCTAGGAAAAGTTATTGCAAGTTGAAATACTAGACTGCAAGAAATGACAAAATGAGAAATTGACAAGTTTAGCATCCTAATAGGTGGTCAGAAATGAGGGCTTGGATATATCTAAAACACATTTAAAGGCAAAATGAAACTAAATTATGATTTGATATTTCATTATATGGTAGAATAATGCTAAACACGAATAATCACATCAAAATCTCAAAATTGCCAACTTGACCCAACCTGCCTTTAATGGCTCCTAGCGGAAAAGTGGGTTATGTGCTAAGCGACTCATTTCGTGGTGGAGCGCCACAATTTTGTCATCTGCTCCTAACCAGCACATGATAGAATACTTTTTTCGAAAAAGAAAGGATACTTTTTTTTTTCTATGCGCACAAGATGTTCTGCATTGTGTTCACACACGGGTTATCGGTTTATAGTCTTCATCTGAAGAATTTCTTTGGCAATCAAGTTGGCACTGATTTCAATGCCAGGGGGGAAAATCGTCTTGAACAGGCAATGTCAAGGGTACCTCAAACCAAGGGTTGAACCCAGGCCATCAGATTGCAAGTGCGATACTATAAGTACCACGATATCCCTCCCCGCTTGAAAACACGTTGCACATACACAGAGGTAGGCACGATTACACAGGCATTAACTTGCATGTGAATGCATAATGACTCGTACACGCATGCACGCTACCACATACATACACCATACTTGTGCAAGTGCATGCAAGCAGTCAGCAGCACACAGACACACAATACAACACATCTAGTGTCCATTTTTTCTGTATTTTTTATACATTTCTTTTCTTCTTTTCTTCTTTTCTTTTCTTTTTTCTTTTCTTCTTTCTTTTTCTTCTTCTTCTTTCTCTCTCTCACACACACAAATACACACACACTCTCTCTCACACACCACATAGCCCCCCAGACATACATACACAATCTCCACACAACACACACCCACACACACACACACACACACACACACACACACACACACACCACACACACACACACACACACACACACACAAAAAACCTCCTGCCCCCAGGAAAACCCACACACACTCACCCCCCCCCCCCCACCCCCTCCCCCAACCCCCCCCCCCCAACCCCCCCACCACCACCACCACCCCACCACCCTACACACACACACAACAACCACACAACACATTTGGAGTGTATTGTGATGACAGAGGCCAGAGACCTCTCCCTCTCTCACCACCTCGTTTCCTTTCAGCCCTCATCTGTGGATCGAGCAGGTTAGAGAAAGAGCTTTGTGTTCTCATCTGCCCGCAATCCGCAGTAGTCCGCTGCTGTCTGCCTGTTTTGTGAGTATGAGATCATCAAATAGTGACAGGGGGGTTACATCGTGCTGCTGATAGGAGGAAGAGCATGGTGGCTGGAAAGGGTTTGGGAGCTAGCTAGCTAGTGTCTTTAATATCATCTCTCTATCCTCCAATGTCGAATCCGGCTCTGAAATGGTGGGGTTAAAGAACGGTTCCAAAGGGGAAAATTCTCCTGTTCGTAAAAATTGGGGCTTTGGTCGAGGAATGAAAAACAAAATATATTCTCTCTGTGTCTGTATTTTCTGTTGTATGTGTCTCTGTCTCTATCTGTGTGTGTGTATGTTGGGGTGTGTGTGTTTTGTGTGCGTGTGTGTGTGTGTGTTGTGTGTGTCTGTGGGTGTCTGTGTGTGTCTGTTCTCTGTCTGTCTGTCTGTTTGTCTGTCTGTCCCGTCTGCTGCCTGTCTGTCTGTCTGTTCTGTCTGTCTGTCTGTCTGTCTGTCTGTCTGTTGTTTTCTGTCTGTCTGTTCTTGTCTGTCTTCTCTCTCTTCCCTCTCTCTCTCTCTCTCTTTTCTTTTCTCTCTCTCTCTCTTCTCTCTCTCTCTTTTCTTTTTTGGGGTCCGTTTCTTTTCTTTACGATATATATATTTTATATATTTTAATATAAAATTTATTATAATAATATATATATATATTTATTTTATAATATATATATATATAAACATGTCCCATTAGCTGGAGTTCGTGGGGTATTGACCTCTTATTAAGTATTCCATTTTTTGGTAAACAAAACACCATTCTGTTTTACATCTCTCAGTGACAGATGAAGCATAAGGACAATGCATATACCAAATTTCTTCAGACAGGAGACGAAACAGGAAGAAACTGAAGATGATAATATATGGTAAATAACTTGCTCTGTGTGTGTGTGTGTGTTTGTTGTGGTGTGTGTGTGTGTGTGTGTGGGTTGTGTTTTGTGTGTGGGGTTTTTGTTGTGTGTGTGAGGGTGTGTGTGTGTGTGTGGTGTGTGTTTTGTGTGTGTGAGTGTGTGTGTGTGTGTTTTGTGTGTGTGTGTGGTGTGCGCGCGCGCGTGGTGGTGTGTTTATTTCCAGATGGTACTTTGAGTAAGCAATAAATGTGCTTTTTTTCAACTATCCATCTATCTAAAAAAAAAATCCCCCCCCCCCCCAAAAAAAAAAGAAACACTTAAAAAAAACCAGCAAACTAACAAAAGGAAGCAGCAAGCAAACAAGTGTGTGTGTTGTATGTTGTGTATGTGTGTGTTGTTGTGTGTGTGTGTGTTGTGTGTGTGTGTGTGTGTGTGTGTGTGTTGGTTGTGTGTGTGTTGTGTGTGTGTTTGTGCATGTGAGTGTTAGAGAAAAAGATGAGAGACTGAGGGGAGTGTGAGGAGTTGGAAAGAGAAATACAGACAGAGAGGCAGACAGACATACAGACAGACAGACAGACAGCACAGGCCAAACAGACACACTTCAGACACACAGAGGGGAAAGAGGGGGGAATAAACATTTTTTTTATATATATATATGTATTATTTTATAATGTAAATATATTTTATATATATATATATATATTATAAATATATATATTTTTTAAAATATATATTTATATAAATTACTATTTCTCAAAGAATGAAAATTAAAAATTTTTTTCTTTTAAAAGTCAAGGAACAAGTTTATTTTTGTCCGATGAAAACGCGCAGCTGAAAAGGTCAGCGTTTAGGAAAAACTGAGAGGTCTTAGCACTGAGGTGTCATCGAGAAAAAAAGGAAAAAAGAGTCCTTTTCCCATTGGAAAAACCCAAAATTTTGAAAAAAGTTATATTTTTGGCAAAGCATGCCCTTGCCATGGAACCCAATGTTCTAGTGTTCCCCAAAAACTGGCTGGTAGAAAAAGATGTGGAGGATTGTCATAGTCCACATGGTTTTCTTTGGAACAGGTTTAGAAAATTGCAAAAATTGATTTCAATTCAGGAAAGCAAAAGAGCCTCCAAAAAACAGAAAAAAATAAAATGAAGAGAAAAAGAATTGCGAAAGAAGAAGAATTTGTGAAGAAGAATTTACAAAAAAAAGAAGAATTAAAGAAGAATTGAAAGAATTGCGAAGAACAATGCAAAAAGAAAAGAAAAGGGGGAAGAAAGAAGAAAGAAGAAAAGAAGAAGAAGAAGAAGAAAAGAAAGAAGAAGAAGAAGAAGAAGAAGAAGAAGAAGAGAAGAAGAAAGAAGGGAAGAAAAAAGAGAAGAAGAGAAGAAAGAAGAAATGCAAGAAGAAGAAGAATGCGAAGAGAAAAAAATGAAGAATGCAAGAATGGGGAAGAAGAAGAAGAAGAAGAAAGAAGAAGAAGAAGAAGAAGAAGAAGAAGAAGAAAGAGAAGAAGAAGAAGAAGAAGAAGGAGAAGAAAGCGAAGAAGAAGAAGAAGAGAAGAAGAAGAAAGAAGAAGGGAAGAAAAAGAAGAAGAAGAAAAAAAAAAGAAAAAAAAAAGAAAAAGAAGAAAAAAGAAGAAGAAGAAGAGAAGAAGAAGAAGAAAAGAAAAGAAGAAAGAAAAAAAAAGGGAAAAAAGAAGAAAAAAGAAGAAGAAGAAGAAGAAGAAAAAAGGGGAAGGGAAAAAAAAAGAAAAGAAAAAAGAAAAAAAAAGAAGGAAAAAGAAGAAGAAAAGAAAAATTTGAAGGAAGAAGAAAAAAGATTGAAAAAAAAGAATAAGAAAGGGGGAAAAAAGAAAAATTTTGCAAGAATGGGGCTCGTGGGGGGGGGTGCGGGGGGGGTTTTTTTTTGGGGGCGTGCGGGGTTTTTATGCTTGTGTGGTGTTGTGGGTTTTGGTTTGGGGGTGGTTGTTGTGTGTGTTTGTGTGGTGTGTGTTGTGTGTGTGTGGGTGTTTGCGTTTTTTTTTTGTTATTGGAAATTTTTAAAACTTTTTTTGCAGGAACCTGAACAACAAAATTTTTTGGTAACCCTCTTTAAAATTAAAAGGGGCGCCAAAAAGGTCATTAATTTTGCCCCCGACGCCCCCCGGGTGTGGTGCGGCCCGTCCAAGGGGGAAAGTGGGCAGTCTCTTTTTGCACCTGCAAAAGAAGGGATTGGTAGTTTGATTTAAAAAAAAGTTGGGCCAAAAATTTTTTAACCCCCTACCTAATTTACAACCCGTCTTTGAAAGGGGGAAAGGAAAAAGTTTTTTTTTTCCCCCTAATCTGGGGGGCATGGGGGAAATAAATTTCCCGAGGCCCAACTTCTTTTGGGGCCAAACATAGAGGGCGGCGCCCACTCCTCCCCCGGCTTTACCTTCCCCCCCCTTTTTTGGGGGCGGTTTCCCCCTTTACATTGGGTGAATGGGGGGGACTGTACGGAACCCCAAAAGGCGCCCCAAACGGTACCCATAAAAAAAGGGTTTCACCCCCCCCGCGCTGCTTAACTTGCGGGGGGGAGCGACCGCCTAAACCATGAGCTATCCTGCCTCCTCATGTGCACACCAAAAAAATTCGCACGCGCGGGCACCCCCCCACACACAAACCGCCACGCACCCCCACACCCCCACACAAAACGCCGCCACACACACAACACACACAACACACACACACACACACACACAACCCCCAACACCACAACACCACCAACGGCAGATAGCTTTAAGAAACGTGTTTTGGGGTTCCCCAAGCAGGGGTTTGTGATTTCACGTTTTCAAGACAAATCCCAAAACACACAGGAACCGTTTTAGTTAAAGGGAAAAATTTTTATAAACTGGTTTCTTTTTCCTAAAAAACCCGGGTGAAAACTCATAAAAAAAATTTCCTTCCACAAAAAATTTAAGTTTCCCAAGGAGACGTTCTTTTTTCCCCAAAAATTTAAAAAGGGCCCCCCAAAAAGGTTTTGCTAAAAAAGGTACTTTGAAAAAAAAAATTTTTAAAAAGCGCAAAGCTGCAAGGGGAAAAGTGTCTTTGGTAAGATTTTGTCGGATTGTTTTTTGGAAATTCCCTTTATTTTTGGAAAAAAGATTCTTTTTAGAACGAGACAAAAAAATTGACAACTTTTCTGTGTATTACCCCCGTGTCAATTTTTATCAGGTTATTTTAATGGAAAGAGTTTTTTGTAAAGGGGGAAACAAAAAAATTTGGGAAAATTTTTTTCCCGACTTTGGTTTTGCCCCAAAAATTTCAGACAAGGGTTTTTGGGTTATCTGGAACGAGAAACAAACCGAACCACCCCTAACGGTAAAAAATAGTGCCTATTTTCGCAAGAGAGATTTTGGGGAATTTTGAAAAATTTTTAAATAAAAAAATTTAAAACGCCCAAAAGGCAAAAAAAAAATTAAAACAACAACAGCAAGAAAAAAGGAGAAAAAAAAAAAGAAGAACAAGAACCCAACAAAAAAAAACAAAAAAAAGGACAAAAATTAAAATTTTTAAGTTGAGTTACAGACTACAATTTTTTTTCGCTGTGAAGCATTTCTTTTAATAAGACAAAGTGGGCTTGTAAATGATGTGTTTGCGTATTTTGATCGGGCCACACTCTACTTTGTGGGTCTGCCTTTTGGGAAAAATGAGGTTTTTAAAAAGGGCACAAAAATGCATCTGTAAAAGAAGGGTGGAGAAAAAAGAAGTTTGAAAACAGTTGGCCCGGAGGGAAAAGAAAAGGGGGAAAAAAAAAAATATAAAAATATCAAATGATAGCTTCAGGGGGGAAAAAAGTTTTCAAAGAAAAAATTTCAAAGAAAAAAAAAGATTTACGATATAAAATCGCGCAGAAAAAATTGCGGGAAAAAACTTTCCCCAAAAAAAAATTGAAAAAGAGGAAAAAAAAAGAAGAATTGCAAAGACAAAGTTTTTTGAAGAAAAAAAAGCAAACAAAAAGTTGGGGGAAATAGCAAAAAGGGAGGGGAAAAAAATAAGGGAAAAGAAAAGTTATGTTTTTTAACTTTTCATATCTTTGTAAAGAATATTTACAGAAACATTTTCAGTAATTTTCATTTTAAATAATTTAACCCGGTGCTGGACTTTAAAACTTTTTTTATGCTTTTTTTTCCTTTTTCAGCAAACAGAAAAAAAAAAAATTACCCAAAAAATTTGCACTCTTTTTCCCCTGCTTGGAAAAATAGCACTAGTTTGCAAATCCAAAATGTTTTTTGTCCATGGGGGCCTTTATTTTGGGGAAAAAGTAAAAGCCTTAGACAGAACGGCTGGGGGGGAAATTTTGGGGTTTAATTTTTCGCATCAATGGGGGCTTTGGGGGATTAGGGAGGGAAATAATTATTGAAAGATTTAAATTTTTGTCCCTTTTTTCCCCTTTCCAGGGAGGGTTTTGCCTTTTTCTTGTTCTTACACAGACAAAAAAAAACCCACCAGCACACACAAATATTGGGCAACATAAAACCACAAAAAAAGACACACACAAAAAAAGACACACAGATGCACACGACACACATAAACAAGCCCAAAATTTAAACCAGACGCACAGTGCAAAAAAAACACGACCCCACAAAAAACACAGGGCACACACAAAACAGACACACACAAACACAGCACCACAAAGGGACACCACACAAACACACACAAACACAGACACCACAGACACACACAGGGAACAACACAACAACCAACAACAAAACCCCAAAACACACACCCACAAAACCCAAACACCACACACACACCCCCCAAAACACAGACACTTAGCCCCCCTTTCTGTGCGTACGCATGTACCGCTTGCGTACTTGGTTTATGGGAAGAGGTGTTTTCCCCTTTAAAATTCATTTATTAAGTTCCCTTTTTGGGGAAAGCGGGGTGCAAGTATATTTTTTATTTTATTTTTTTTTTTTTCCTTTTTCTTTTATTTCGAGGATAATGGAATAACACTGTTTTGTTTTTTTAAACACAATTTCCCCTGGGAAGGGAATTTTGTAAAATTTTGTCACCCTTTTAAACCCGGGCACAGGGCCCCATCCCTTCCCAAAAAAAGGAACGGGTTTTTAACGTGGTACGCAAGGTTCTGCTTTTGGTTTTGCACGGGGTTTAATTGTAGTTCATTTCGACGTGATTTTTTTGGGGGGTTTTTCCTTTGTAATGTTTTTACCTTTTCCCCTGGGGTTGGTACTCGCTTTTTTTAAAAAGGAAGGGAACTCTTTTTAGAACATAGTTATCTCTAACTTTTTGGCCCCAAAGTTGCACTATTGCCCAAGAAAAAAATAGAACCTTCTTTTTCCCTAGGCTCTTTTTTTGTTTACTCTACAAAAGACCCTTTCCCTTTTTAAAATCCCCCCTTCTTCCGGGGGAAAGGGTAGGGGTCTGCCTGTACCCTGATTAGGTTAAAAAAATTCACCCCCTTGATAAACCCCCTCTCCCCTCTTCCTCTGTTTTCTTTTCTCGTCTTTTGGCCTGTCTTTTTGTTGTTGTCTGTCTGCTGCCCTTTGTCTCTGTCTCCTCTTTTCTTCTCCTCTCTCTCTTCTTCTTCTCTCTCTCTCTCTCCCCCCTCTCTCTCTCTCCCCTCTCTCTTTTTCCTTTTCCTTCTTTTCTCTCTTTTCTCCTCTTTATTTTATGTTTTAAAAAAGTACACTGAAAAAGACACTGTGCTTTGAAATTCAATCGTCCAGGACAAAGAAAGGGGAATCCCCCTTTTTGAGATCTGATGTTCATCATGTGGGAAGCCCAATTGAGGCGGGTACTGTTTTTACAGAAGAAAAAACAATGGAAAAAAAAGGGAGTGTGGGAGAGGCAAAGGGACCCAGTTTTGGGGGGGAAAATTTGGGGCTTTTGCTTTTTTGTGAATGTGGGGGGAATTTTCTTTTGACATGTAGGAGACGGGACATAAAGAGAAAAGGGATACGTAGGGAAAGAACAGACAGAAAAAGATGCAGGGTACAAAAAAATAGGGGGGAAAAAAAAAGACAGGCATGCGGGACAGACAGACAAAATAAGGAAAAGAAACAGCTATAGGGAAACAAAAAGGGGCAAAAAAAGTGAGGGGTTTAGGAGGACAAACCCAATATTGATTTTTTTCAAAAAAAAAGGTTAAAATTATCCTCCCCTATTTGTCTTTTTTTGTCTGTTTGTTTTCCTGTCCCCCTTGTCCCCTGTCTCTATCCTCTCTTTTCTCTCTGTCTCTGGGGGGGTTTTCTTGGTTTTTTAACCCCTTGTTTTGTTTGCTTTTTTGTTCATTTTGTTACCCCGTTTTCTGTTTAAGTGGTTTTTAGTTTTTGGGGTTTTTCTTTTTTTTTGGTTTTTTGCGAAATGTGTGTGCATAAAAGTTCTTTTGTTTTATTAAAAAAAAATTTTTATTTTTTTTTTATTTTAAAAATTTTTTAAATTTTTTTTTAGATAGAGGGGTTTAGAAAAAAAAAAAAAAATTTGTTTGCTTACTCAATGTCCCCTCGGAAATAAAATTCTTTTTTTTGATTTGTTTTGGGCCTTGGGCTCTGTCTTGTCTCTGTCTGTCTTTTTGTTTTTGTCTTGTCTGTCTGTCTTTGGTTTTTGTCTGTCTGTCGTCTGTTGTCTGCTGTCGTCTGTCTGTCTGTCTTCTTCTCTCTCTCTCTCTCTCCTTTCCCCTCCCTCTTTCTCCTCCTCCCCTTTTCCCCCCCTCCCCTTCCCCCCCTTCCCCCCCCCCCCCCCTCTCTTTTCCCCCCCTTTTCTCTTTCTCTCTCTCTCTCTCTTCTCTCTCCCCTCTGACTTTTAAATTTTTTCTTATCGCATTTGTTTAAAAAAAGTTTTTAAAAATTTTTTTTGTTTTTTCCCCCTTCCCAAAATTTTCCCCGACTTGCACTTGTCCCCTTAGTGGGAAGGGTTTTTTTTTTTTTTTTAAATTTTAAAAGGTGGTTTGTTGGGGGTTGAATAGTAGAATTATTGAAAAAGTCATCGAATTCCAAGGAATTTTTACACTTGGCCGTAAACAATGGGGTTTAAAAAAGGTTTTTTTTAAATAAAACCCCTTTTTATCCAAAAAAAATTTTGATGTTTCTCATATTCTTTTCAAATTCACAAAAAAAAAATTTTTTATGTTGGATTTGGGAATCCGATTATCTGAAAACATACAAAAACAACTTTGACCCCCTTTTTAGATAATCCCCAAAGACCCCCTCCAACGAAAGGAAACGGGATGCTTATTCATCTACTTTAAAAATCCGTTTTTAAAAGGGTGCTTTTTCATCTACATGAAAACATCCGTTACAACGAAACTTTTTCTCTACATGAAAACACCGTTACACAAAACTTTTTCTCTACATGAAAAAAATCGTTTAAAAAGAATAGACTTTTTGAAACTATAGTTTTGAGCTAGTTTGGGTTGAGATTCCTTGAAAAAAAACTTCGATCCCTTGCATTTTTTTTTACAGAATTCCCCCCCAAAAAAATTTTTTTGGTATGCAGTTTTACATTAATTTGGAGGAAGTTTTACACCAAAAAATGAAAAATTTTCTAAAAGGCGAATTCCCAAAACAGATTTGTTCAAAACAAAACCCAAAAATTTGGTACAAGTTTATAAATCTTTTTAATCTTAACCGTTGTTTGAAAAAACTACAAGTTTAAATAACACATCCAAAACCCCGAAGATAAAATTTATTAAAATTCCCCCAAATCATTAAAAGAAGTTGTTTTTTCCTTTTTGGATTTCCCGTGAACCCCCCCCCGTATTTTAAAAATATCAAAAAGGGTTTTAAAAAATTTTTCCAAAAAACAAAAAAAAGTTATTAAATAAAGATTTCTTATCTTACTTTAAAAAAAAAGCATTTTTTTCCCCTTTTGTCATTCTTCTTATCCATGGTTATCATTTTTTTGCCTGAAAAAAACTTTAAAAGGGGTTTGGGGGCCCCAGTTTTCTTAATGTCTCAATGCCCTTTCACCATTTTAAAAATAAACGTGTAAAAAACAGCCCCCAAAAAAACCACGGATAATTGGAGAGTTAGAAGAGCCAATTATTAAAAAACCCGCTTTCCCTAACGGGAAACCGGGAAAAAAACAGAAACAGTGAAATGTGAATATGGTAAAAAACCCCTAAGCAAGAAAAAAAAAATTTTTAACAACTAATTTCTAAGTTGACAACAAATCTGTTTTTTAAAAAAATAAAAAAAATTTTACAAATGGGGAAAAAAAACGTCTTAAAAAACAAGCTCAAAGATATTTTTGACGATATTAGCCCCATTTTGCAATATGTCCCAAATTTAACTTAAAAAAATAAAAAAAAGAAGAAGAAGAGAAGAAAAGAAAAAGAAGAAGGGAAAAAGAAGAAAAAGAAAAAAAAAAAGAAGAGAAAAGAAAGAAGAAAAAACAACAACAACAACAAAACAACAAAGACAACGACAACAAAAAAGATTCGCAAGAAAAAAATTTAAAAAAGAAGAGAGTTTGATTGATTGAATTTTTTTTCAGAAAGGTAAATGAGTAGCAGGAAGTAAGGATAAAGGGGAGAGAAGAGAGAGGAGAGAGGAGAGAGAAAGAGAGAAGGAGGAAGGGGGGGAGAGAGGAGGGGGAGAGAGGAGAGAGGAGGGAGAGAAGAGAGTTGAACTTTTTTTTGGGAACATTATATTTTGTCATTTTGGGGCTGTCATCCGGAAACACGTCAAATGACAGAGTTCACCCCAAGGGGAATGCTGGGGGAAAAAGAGCTGCCCCCCAGCCTTAAAAACCCCCCACTTTTTCCCGACCATTTGACAAACCCCGGCAACCCTTTTTCAAAAAACCCGTTTGTTTGCTTTTTCGTGCTTTTTTAGTTTTTTCCCGAGCCCCCCCGGTATGGGGGTTTTTTTTTGTCTGTTTGTTTGTTTTAAGTTTATGGTGTGTTTTTTGGGTTTTTTATGATTATTTTTTCAAAATTAGAAAAAAATTGAAAACAGGTAAATAGTATGAAAATATTGTTTGGGGGCCCGATTTTAAGTGGCCCCAGATAATGTCATGATGGGGCAGGTTTTTTTTTCTTTTTTCT
>JASPKP010005610.1:2500-15605 GCA_030674155.1 Stramonita haemastoma | reverse complement strand
TGTCAGATGTTTTCTTTCTATTGTATCAATTTCTTTCTAAATCTGATAACATGAAGAATAAAACACTTGAAATGAAACATCAAGACAACAACAACTCTAAAAGCACACACACACACACACACACACACACACACACACACACGCACGCACGCACGCACGCACGCGCACGCGCACGCACGCTCACACACGCACATACACACACGCACGCACGCACATACACACGCACTCACACGTGTGTGTGCGCGCGCGCGCGCGTGTGTGTCCGTGCGAGTTCGTAGTTCACGGTCGCAGCCATGGAATTCTACACAGAATAGTTAGGTACCCTTTGCCAAGATCGAACACGCATCATAAGAGAGGAGGGGGGGGGGAGAGGGGGGCAAAGGGAGGGGGCAGTGGGATCACCGTTTCCTTCTCTACCCCTTCGAAAGGTTCCCCCCTGGATACGTTCATACCATCCCCCCCCCCCCCCCCCCCCCTAACACACACACACACACCTGGCGTGGTAGGTGGTACTATATTCATTGTCTCTCCAGGAAAGAAAGTTGTTTTTTAAGCCGTGACACTTTTCTTTTCCTCAAAAGTTCAAACTACAATGTATGGGTTTATGCAGTTTAAAAGACTTTAGTGACTCTTGTCAATAGATTTCTAGTTCAAACTGAGATACTCACAGAACTTGGTTTTCAACTGTCTCCACGGTACTTGCAGCAGTTCCATATTTTCACAAGATGCCTCAGCTTTGGAACGATCCCCCCCCCCCCAAAAAAAAAAAAAAAAAAAAAAAAAAAAAAAAAAACAGCAACAAAACAAAACAACAACAAAACAAAAACAAATAAACAAAGCAACACAAAACACAAAAAATCTTGTTTGACAAGTGTCAAACCAATGTCTTACTAAAAGCCTTGTGTACATCTAGGTCATTTTTGTGCTGTCTGACATTTTTATGGAAATAACATCTACACTGGAATAGGTCAGACCCCTATTACCTGCTGACGTAACAGGAACAGGTCTGTATATTCAGACTCGGGACAGGCCACAGCCGCCTGAATTACTCCATGTACATGGGGACCGGATAGCTCAGTGGTCAGAGCGTTGGCTTTTCCCCAGCCAATGTTAAGCATTGTCGAGTGTGGTTACCAACTGGATGGGTGACCGTTTGCGCGCCTTGGCTTCAGCACAGTTCCCCCAGTTCCCCCAGCTGTAAATGGGTACCTGCCCTCTTAAGGGTCAGGGATGGTAAATCAGCGAGGGAGAGGAGATGGGCGCCACCCTCAATATGATGGCCCCTAGAGAAGCTGAGGTCTCTGAGGCCTCGCTCTCCTACGACCACAAAGGACACCTTTGCTTTACCTACATGAAACTCCGTATAGGCCTCACAGAGCAGTGTCATTGCAAAACTGGCAGCCAGACAACAGAACATGTGCTGTTGCAGCCCTGCTAACTACACCAGGCACTCCAAAAGTGGAGGATGTGGTCTGAACCCGCTACAGTGTCTAAGACGCTGTACAATGACTTGGAGGACCTGTAGAGTAAATCTGACTCTATAGACACTGAACTGTCAATATAAAGGTAAAAAAGCTGTCCCATAACCTGTGTGGTCATAGGGGAGCAAGGCGTCAGAGACCTCAGCTTCTCTAGGGGCCTGCATATTGAGGGCGGCGCCCAGGCCCATCTCCTCTCCCTCGCTGCTTTACCTTCCCTGAACCTAAAGAGGGCAGGTACCCATTTACAGCTGGGATTATCAATATAACAAACGCAAAACAAAAGAAAGAAATATATGTAGTTTTTAACTGATCAAAATGGCAATATTCGTTGTTTCCTGAACAATCCACCCGACCTTAACAGTGATGCTGATTTTTTTCTATTCTTCTTTTATTTTATTTTTCCTTTTAGAATAAAAAAAGAAATGTTTTTAACAGCGATGCTGATTACTGTACCTTTAACATGCATCCTTTATCTTGAGCGTGCACAGCCTACTTACACAAAGGAGAGTGATGCATAGGAAATTTTATACATACACTGACTCCTCATACCATAATTCAGCGCACAGAAAAGAACCAACGACAGCAAGACAGTCGTCCCTGGCAAAGTTCTGTCGGAAAAGGCCACTTTCCTAGAGACAGACCTAGATATGCAAAGAGGGGAAAAAAATGAGTGGCTGTGCTCTTGTGGTGACACACTTTCCCCAGAGAGAGCAGCCCGAATCCCCTGTCGGGAAATCTGTTGAGACTGAAAGCGTTACATGATACAATACAATACAATACAATACAATACAATACAATACAATACAATACAATACAATACAACAAATAAAAGTAAGGTATCCCATAACCTATGTGGTCGGAGGGGAGCAAGGCATCAGAGATATCAGCTTCTCTAGGGTCCAGCATATTGAGGGCGGCGCCCATCTCCTCTCCCTCGCTGCTTTGCCCTCCCTGGCCCTAAAGAGGGTAGGTACTCATTTACTGCTGGGTGAACTGGGGGACTGTACTGAAGCCCATGTGCGCAAAGGGTCACCCATCCACTTGGTAACCACGCTCGATGCTGCCTAACCTTAGCTGGGGGAAAGCGAGTGCTCTGACAATAGGCTACAATATAATACAATACAATCCAAAACAATACAATACAAAATACCCAGCCTTCATCTACTCATTGTCTTACTTAATTCCTTACATACAACATTAAGGGAAAATAATGAAGATGAAAAAAAGAACACCCCAAACCCACCCAGTTGTTCAGATAAATATTCGCCCAAGAGGACATTTTACTGGAGGGATCATCGAAACTTTGAACTAACACCGCTGCCATTAACGATCCAGGACATGACAGCTCGATTAATTATTGACCCGAAAAGGATCGGGTAGTTTTCACAGGGTCTGCAGGGTAGCACGAAAGGGGGCCACGTACGGGATCGAGCGACCCTGGCATTTAATCAGAACAAGGTTTGGGAATGTGTCGTCTGCTTCGTGTGTTTGCCAAACGTGCTGGAGTTGAAGCAAGTGTTTGTCTGTGCCATACCCGTGTTTGCTCAGTCATAAAGAGCCCCACTCAGCGCCCATAGCTTGCATTTCTTCTGGTTAGATAATGCCCACCATGACCATTAGGGGGCCTAGGCCAGAAATGGACTGGCCTCGCGCGCTCCTGTAGGTAGGCTATGGGTATAAGGCCTGACAGTTACAGTTTTTAACCTTTTCAAACCCAGGTTTGGGAAATTGAATAGTTTGGGCCTGGCCTACCTAGAATGCATGGTTGACTGATTTGCCCCGGCGGGCACAAAAGCGAATTGTGACCAAGCAAATTTTAGAGCTAAAGCATAGCCTACAGTGGTGGTTGAGCTCTAATGAAAAGACCTGTGCTTCTGACGTCTGAAATGCTATTTTGTCTTTTGCCTTTTCATTTCTAGGGTGCTTTTGTGCATGAAAAATTGATGTAGGCCTACAGTAGTGTTTGGGTTGGCTGGAGGGAGAGAGAGAGAAAGAGAGAGAGAGAGAGAGAGAGGAGAGAGAGAGAGAGAGAGAGAGAGAATGACAATGACAATGACAAAGATTTATTGTGTTAAGCTTTTCAGCCCATTCACAAACGGGTAGTTGGGGAAAGGGACCGAAATCGAAAAGTACAACAAAATCGAATACTGTACAATATCAATGATTCTTCGCGAGTGGTAACCAAAACGCGGTATTGTTTATATATGGTTACACATGTGTGTGAATGTCACTGGTAATAACCGGCTAACGGATGTCGAAGCAGGGACCGAAGAACTGTCGTGGTTGTACTGCTGGCTGGTTACTGGACGTGTCCGGAAGATCTTCAGATGATGCAGACTTATACACTCCACACTTAGTCAAAAAGTAACCAGTCCTGTTTATCCCAGAAATAATCTGACCACATCCATAACCATGTGTAAGTCGTGTAGTCCTGCACTGATCCCGTCTTTAATCTTCTTGCGGTCAGCAGGTGTCCACAGCTTCAGTCTGGCGTAAATTTCCCGTTCTTTCTGGTTCATGCATTTAGTGTCTCTTTTGGCAAACCAAAAGATATTGGTAGGCACGCCACTTTCAGCTGTCCAGTCAAACTGGAATACCACGTCGTCACTTTCACAGATCACTGTAGAGGGCCTATCTTCAGAAACCAACACACGGCGAAAGTCCCGATTCCTTGAAGTGTTCCGCAGTTTTCTCTGTAGAGATCTATCAGTCAGTTCACTGACATAGTCTCTGATGATCTCCACACTGTAGTCAGAGTCTTCAGCCTTCTGTAGCGCATCGTCACAGTCACTGTCCCCCGCTGTATCCACTGCAGGCAAACACACAAGGTCAGTTTTGTTTTGATGATCAGCGCCTGTGTCGGTTTCAACCAGGGTGACATCAGAGGCCATGGCGTGAAATTCACGTGCAGAGCGCAGGCCATGCGGCGAAGTGTGGTCTGGAGACAGGGGCGTGTCGCTGTGCGGAACACTGCGGTTTGATGGAGGCGTACACATAAACAGACCGAGAGAATTTTCACGATTAAAATTTTCATTTTCCCTGGTCTCTAAATCTTCTTGCCTTGCTTCCTGTCTCCTTTCCTCTGCCTGTCTCCTCTCCTCCTCTTCTGCCCGTCTTCTCTGCTCAGCCTGTCTTCTCTCCTCCGCCCTTCTTCTGTCCCTGTCACGCTGACTAGGAGGCTTTTTTCTGTAACACTGCGGGACTGATGATGTTTGTTGTCCCGCCATGTTGGCAGTGTCAGAACCGGCCTTCAGCCTGATAACAACAGTGGTGCTGTCTCCTTCTCCACAGATTTTCCAGGAGGTCAGGTGACTTTTCTGTAGCAGGGCACCTAAGGTCACCTCCAGCGTTGTGGGTAATCCATCAACGGGCATAGTGCTGGATAAAATCGGTTTTTTAACCAAAATTTACCGCAGCTCTTGGTGTGCCTGTCTACATCCAAGGGACATCACCCCTCGAGCACCGAGAGAGAGAGAGAGAGAGAGAGAGAGAGAGAGAGAGAGAGAGAGAGAGAGAGAGAGAGAGAGAGAGAGAATCAATCAATCAATCAATCAATCAATAAGGAGTGATGAAAAAGATTAAATAAATGAATGCTCTTTAAAACGCGAGGATGGAGATTTTCGGCCAATCCTGGCCTTGAAATCCGCACCTGTAACCATACATCAAAACAACCAGGTAATAACTAAATATGGAAATCAATAAAACACTGGGGAAAACACACTTAGACCCTCTACTGAATAACACGAAAGTAATTTAAAAATCTGAAGAGCGCACTGCTGCTATCAAAATACCCCATAAAACAACCACACCACCACAGTCATGGCTACCACCACCACGGCACCAATCCCCCCCCCCCCCCCCCACTTGCATGCAGGGACATAAAACAAAAGGGGGGGGTTATCACACACACACACACACGCACGCACGCACGCACGCACGCACGCACGCACGCACGCGCGCGCGCGCCCCACACACACACACACACACACACACACACAGAGTAAATAATGAGTAAATCCTCCTTTAATGCACAAGGAAGAAGATTTTAAGCCAAGCCCAGTTTTACACCCTGTCCTTGTAAACATACATGTATCAAAACAATTATTCATAAACAAAAATACAGACATCAATAAAACTTGGGTGGGGGAGCACATAGTACTGCGTGAATACCGACCCACCCACCCTACCCCACCCCCACCCCCCCCTCCCCACCCCCCAAAAAAACTCACATAAGAGACATTAATCTTTTTCAATGATAAAATAGCAATGGTGATAATGTCACGTTCGGACGAAATAATCCTGAACATAATATCTCGCACAGCCCCAGACGAAAAGCTCTGTCAATCATTGACCAGATGTAGGTTAAGTGCAAAGTAAAGGTAAGGTAAAAGTAAAGGTGTCACATAACCTATGTGGTCGTAGGGCATTGTTGTTGTTGTAGTTTAATCTAAAGTCTATTCACACTTGGTGATATTAGACTACAAAAACTCCACTACGCAAAGGTCGTAGGGGAGCAAGGCGTCAGAGACCTCAGCTTCTCTAGGGGCCAGCATATTGAGGGCGGTGCCCATCTCCTCTCCCTCGCTGCTTCATCTTTCCTGACCCTAAAGACGGCAGGTACCTATTTACAACTGGGTGAACTGGGGGACTGTACTAAAGCAAAGGCGCGCAAAGGGTCACCCATCCAACTAGTAACCACGCTCGATGCTGCTTAGCCTTAGCTTTGGGAAAGCGAGTGCTTTGACCACTGAGCAATCCTGCAAAGGCGTACATTGAAATGTTTGCTACGCTTTCAAATGTTATGTTGAGATAATCCTCAACTACAACAAGCACTTATATAACATAACAACTCGAACTTTCCTCAGAAAGAAAAAAAAAATCCTCTGAAGTTAGACTTCCACTGCCTAGATCTATATGGTTGGGGTGGCATTTGAAAAGAGTTATACACG
This sequence comes from Stramonita haemastoma, assembly GCA_030674155.1. Taxonomy (NCBI): domain Eukaryota; kingdom Metazoa; phylum Mollusca; class Gastropoda; order Neogastropoda; family Muricidae; genus Stramonita; species Stramonita haemastoma. Next base: position 9,175 of record JASPKP010005610.1, on the reverse strand, counting down.
TAAACTTCTCATCCTGTGTACGTGTACTTATAATCCCGTGTTGTTCCCAGGTGGGATGAGTGAGACAGTGCATATTATGGGTGACCCCCATAGGATTAAGCTGGTGAATGTGCAACATCGATATGTCTGTCTGTCTGTCTGTCTCATACACACGCGCACACACACGCGCACACACACACACACACACACACACACACTCTCTCTGTCTCTTGTCTCTCTCTCTCCCCCCCCCCCCTCTCTCTCTCTCTCTCTCTCTCTCTCTCTCTCACCCTCCCTCCTTCTCTCCCTCCCTCCCTCCCCCTCTCTCTCTCTATAGCCTACCTGTACCGTGCCTGCTTCTCCAGTTCACTTGAAATGAGATATGTACGCATACATGTATCGCCTTTCCCTTTGTTCTTACTCTCATTTTTCTCCTCATTAATATTGACTGTTATTGTATTTATTGTATGATCCCTATTGAGGCCAAGGACTGGATGAACAGTTATGACAATACTTATCTGTTGCCCTTGAAAAATAAACAAGAATAACAATCCCCCCCCCTCTCTCTCTCTCTGTCTCTCTGTGCTTTGATTGTGTGTGTGTGTGTGTGTTTGTGTGGTGTGTGTGTGTGTGTGTGTGTGTGTGTGTGTGTGTGTGTGTGTGTGTGTGTGTGTGTGTGTGTGTGTGTGTGTGAGAGAGAGAGAGAGAGAGAGAGAGAGAGAGAGAGTGTGTGTGTGTGTGTGTGTGTGTGTGTGTGTGTGTGTGTGTGTGTGTGTGTGTGTGTGTGTGTGTGTGTGACATTTTGATTTTTTTTTTGTATTCCCACTTTTTTGCTATTATATCATTGATATTGAAGGGTTGATGTATAATGTATAATGTATAATGTGTGTAGAATTATTGTATTGCATAGATAAGGTATTGGATTTTTTCTTTATTCAATTGTATATTTATGTTATTGTATGTGTGTGTGTATGTGTGTGTGTGTGTGTGTGTGTGTGTGTGTGTGTGTGTGTGTGTGTGTGTGTGTGTGTGTGTGTGTGTGTGTGTGTGTGTGTGTGTGTGTGCGTGCGTCTGCGTGTGTGTGTGCATTGAAATTTTAATTAATTAGAACTCTTTTTTTCTGTTCTTTTTTTCATTCCTTAATGTTATTAAATGATTTGTAAAATCATGATTTGGTTCATGAGTAAAATGATTTGGATTTATGATTAGAATGTCGTCTTAGATGGTATGTTAAATCCTATAGGCTGTCATATAAATTGTATAATTTTATGAGTGTGATTTAATTGTGTGTGTGGAGGGGGGGGGGTTGAGAGAGAGAGAGGGAGAGAGGGAGAGGAGAGAGGGGGAGAGAGAGAGAGGGGAGAGGGGGAGAGAGGGAGAGGGGGAGAGAGGGAGAGGGAGATGGGGGGAGAGAGAGAGAGATGGGGGGAGAGAGCGAGAGAGATGGGGGGAGAGAGAGAGAGAGAGAGAGAGAGAGAGAGAGAGAGAGAGAGAGAGAGAGAGAGAGAGAGAGAGAAATCTGATTGTTTTGTGCTTAGTTTCTCGCTTTTGTGTCATTGAAATAGAGTAGGGATGTGTTGTGCCTTGTTACCGTTGAATAATTTGAATTTGTAATCTAGAGTGTCATGTTGGATAAGACTATTAGTAAGGGTTGTGACTTGAAATAGTGTATATTGAGATTTTGCTTGTGCCTGTATTGTAAGTGTAGTTGGATAGTTGGTTATATAAATAACTAAGTAATTAAGCTTATCATTTGCTTTGCTATATCTATATGTCATATAATTCTTTATGATTGTTTGCCAGTGGGTTTGTTGTTTTTGGTTTGTTTGTGTGTGGGTGTTTGTTTTTTTTTATGAGGACCTGGTGTAAAGAAGCCTCTGGCTTATCCATATTTCCTCAATAAAACATTCGAGTTCGAGTTCGAGTTCGAGTTCTCTCTCTCTGTTTTGTCTTTTGTTTGTTTGTTGGGTTGGTTTTTATATAGTTAAAGGTTGTTTTCTTTTTATATTATGTTATCCCTGATAAGGGCAGATTTTTTTTTATCTTATTATTCTTTTATATCGGGGACTGTATGTAAAAAAAAAAAAGCACTCGAGTGCTTATTCATTATCCTTGAAATGAAAGAAATTGATCTCTCTCTCTCTCTCTCTCTCTCTCTCATCTCTCTCTCCTCTCTCTCTCTCTCTCTCTCTCTCTCTCTCTCCTCTCTCTCTCTCTCTCTCTCTCTCTCTCTCTCTCTCTCTTACACGTGTATATCTGCATGTCTCTTAATCTGAAATACCCCCTGACTTTGGTGTAAAAGGGAAAGTAAAGATGTTCCCATAACCAATATGGTCGTTGGGGACAGAGATGTCAGATACCTCAGCTTCTCCAGGGGCCAGCATGTTGAGGGTGGCGCCTTCAATGTGAATCTATGGTCTAGAGGTAACGCACCTGCCTAGAAAGCGAAAAGTCCAGGTTCGAAGTGTGTGGTGTTTTCGATCTCCGTTTGGGCCAGAAAGTTTTCCCCCATCCATTAGACCGTGAGTGGTGGTCTGGGTGCTAGTCGTTGGGATGAGACAATAAACCGAGGTCCCGTGTGTTATACAAAATGATTTAACACACGTAAAAGAACCCACGGCAACACAAGAGTTGTCCCTGACAAAATGCAACCTATGATTTGAAAAAAGGAGATAGGTGTACATTCAACGAACACATATTTTTTTTTTTATCGAGGATAACAGAATAAGCACTCATGTGCTTTTTTTCATCCAGTCCCCGTGTGTATGCAGTTGTGTAAATAATTGTCATCTGTTCCCACTCACATAATCCCTAACTGACCCGACCATTAATGTCAAGACAGATACACTGACTATAAATATAATTAAATAAATCAAATAGATTAAATTCAGAAGAAACAGCAGAGAAGAGAGCAAACCAAAACAGAGAGAGAGAGAGAGAGAGAGAGAGAGAGAGAGAGAGAGAGAGAGAGAGAGAGAGAGAGAGAGTAAATGGCCTTGAATTTCAGAGCTCTAGCTGATGAAGGACAACGAGGAAGAAGAATGTCTTCTATATGTTGAACCTTCCATTATGTTGAACCCTCCCAATGTAAAGTTAGTGATGACGTCACATGCAATACTCACTTTTTCCCCCCCATCCACGGACAAACTGACCTAATTGCTACCCCGTTAAAGATATAGCATGCATAATGTAATTTTTTTTCTTTCTGTGGAAAGCATTACACATTAGTTTTGTCTTTTTAAAACAAAAAACTGTGTATGTGACGTCATAATTAATCTTCGTCAGCAGTATTGAACATAGCACCTTCTAAAAGTTTTCCCCCCTCCCTGTCCCCCTCTCTCCTCATTTCGCCCCAACGCTGAAGTGGTGTCAGGCCGACTGTTTGTCTTTCGGATGAGAGGAAATGGCATCCAATGTCCAACATACTAACATACTATCAGTGCACACAGGAAAACGAAAGCGATCAGATAGGTTCCTGTCAGATTTCTGCCCCCCCCCCCCCCCCCCCCTTCCCCCACCCAGAAAGCGTTTTGGAGTGAAGTAAATCAATATGTAATGTACATGCAGGCTGGGGAGGGGGGGGGGTAATGCTTACTGTGGCGACAGATGTTCCCCCGGCCTCTAGGATATGCTGCCCCCTACCCCTTATAAAGAAAAGAAGCTGCTTAAACTTCACATAGAGAGAAATCTATTATTGTGAGAGGATTCTAACGGCATAATACAAGAATATAGAGCAATGCAGTGTAAGACAATGCGAAACAAAGTGTATTAGGGCGTGATAACGCTATCTATCTATTCCTTAGTCTGGCGACCGTGGGGCACCCCTGAAGACTTGACAACCAGTTCCCTCCATTCCTCTCTCTGTTCTGCCTTTTATTTCTCAAAACGCAACACACAATGCAATGTCATATATACACCACGATGCCATTTTCGCTTTGTTTATATACTAGTTGATCACTCTGAGTACATTGGGCCTGAGGGTTAATAAAACTCAGTCAATTCATCTCCTCTCGTCCACTGTGCACCGTCAGATGTGTCTGGGAAAAAGAATGGCAAGTCCTTTCCAGCTCCTCTCGTGGGCCGTATAGCTTGGTCTGTAGGGTTTTCTCCGTCAGCCACTTTCTTCCTCAGGTCGCTAAATAGCATACACTTCTGAAGGATGTACTCGCCAGTCTGGTTTTCTTTACCACAGGCACACAAGGGAGAGGGAACGAGTTTCAGCTTTGTGGACATGATAATAATAGTAATAATTATATGAAATTTATATAGTGCTGAATCTTGTAAAGCAAACAAATCAATCAAAGCGCTTGCATTCAAATCAGTCACGCGCATGCAACCCTTCACAAATAGAATTAACAAATCATATGTACACACACACACACACACACACACACACACACACACACACACACACACACACACACACACACACCACACGACAAGGTGATGGAGATGGAGATGGAGGAGACTGACTGAAAGTAGGAACAGATTTGAGGTGTGATGATGGAAGATCCTAGGTAGGAAATAAGTGTGTCTTTAGGTTGGATTTGAACGTGTCAAATGAAGGACTTTGGCGAAGGAGAGAGGGAGGCCATTTCAGATAGATGGCCCAGTGGTGATATAGTCTGTTGTGCCCAGTACGGAGTTTTAGAATTACGACTTGTTCTTCGCGGAGTCTTAGAATTATTTGTTCTTCGCGATGTCTTAGAATTACGACTTGTTCTTCGCAAAGTCTTAGAATTACGACTTGTTCTTCACGAAGTCTTAGAATTACGACTTGTTCTTCGCAAAGTCTTAGAATTACTTGTTCTTCGCGGAGTCTTAGAATTACGACTTGTTCTTCGCGGAGTCTTAGAATTACGACTTGTTCTTCACGAAGTCTTAAAATTACGACTTGTTCTTCGCGAAGTCTTAGAATTACGACTTGTTCTTCGCGGAGTCTTAGAATTACGACTTGTTCTTCGCGGAGTCTTAGAATTACGACTTGTTCTTCACGAAGTCTTAGAATTACGACTTGTTCTTCGCAAAGTCTTAGAATTACTTGTTCTTCGCGGAGTCTTAGAATTACGACTTGTTCTTCGCGGAGTCTTAGAATTACGACTTGTTCTTCGCGAGTCTTAGAATTACGACTTGTTCTTCTCTTTAGAGATGGTGGTAGTCAACAAGGTTGGTCTTTTTTTTTATATTGCTCCGCTGAGGGAGGAGGGGGAGCCTTTGTGGTTAGAACGCTGCCATCGCGATGGACGGCCCAGGATTGAGCCTGGGTTTGAGCCACCACAGAGACACCCTTCCAAAGATTTTATTTTCCACCTGTGTTAAAATTAGTACTGACTCTTCTCGCCTGAAAGTCCTTCGAGTGAGACTATAAACTGAGGCCCCATGCGCGAATACAAGCAGAACACCTTGCACACATGTTAAGAACCCGTTCCACCTTTTAGAAGAGTAGACTACTCATGCCAATAGGAACAGATGACAAAAACTATTAAAGAGACAAGAACAAACCCGCGGGCACACTGGTGTGGTGTTCAGACGTCATCCCCGAAGTATGAATGCAGCTACTTATGCTGGGCAAAAGCGTCTAATACGCAAACACACACACACACACACACACACACACACACACACACAAACACCCCAATGGTGAACCGAAAAATAAACCCAGCCCCAAAATTCGGCTGAAAAAATCGCTAAGAAATACCAGTCTCCATAGTGGTTTCCCGAAAATATAACTTGCATTTTCAAGAAGATTCCTGCAGCAAACACAGTAGATCTAGATTCTATGAGCAGAACTCTGTGATTACAGTCCCTGATTACGACCTATAATTAAGATTACCTCCTCATTCACATTCTCCTGTTTCCTGTCTTTCTGAAACATTAGCTGCTTATTCATAGCTTCTGATGACCTCTCCTTGACACTGGTGAAGTCAAGGCTACGAGATAATAATGAGAACAGTTTAAGAAACTTTGGGAACTCCCTATATTCATGACGCAACACAGCCAATTCAACTGAACAGAACAATCAGGCCCACGCTTGATGTACGGTTGTGCGCCATCAAGCCAACAACATCACAGATTAAAAAAAATAATAAACAAAAGTAGGCTCTTGAGATTATGATAACGACTTCTGAGTGAGAGAAAAAAAACAACTGACCTTGACAGCGATAAGAAATGCAATACAGAACAGTGTAAACATTAGTCAAAAGCGTGTCTTTATCATGCGTGATGTTTAAGAGTCTTGTTCTTACGTAAGACAGCTACCATTGTGGATCGTTCAAACATCAAGGCCAAATCTTCACCTTCACCTATCTCGTAGTTCTATAGACGGTTGGGAGCATAACCGAAGAGTTTGCGACCAGCTTTTTCTCCACTCCCCGCAGCTTTCGTCCACGAATATCTGGGCTAGCTAAACTGTCCTTCAGGGAACAAACAGTACAAGGAGAAAGACGAAGAGGCAGACAGAGAAAACGATGGGGAGACAACATCAGAGAGTTGACTGGCCTTGGGTGGAACGATTTGCTACGGAAAGCAAAGCCGAATATGATAAAATAAACAAAAATAAATAAATGAACAACAAAAAACAGCAGAAAAAAAATCAAACAAGTAAACAAAGAAAACAAACCAGCACACCATTGGGTATATTCTAAAACCTCTACTAAATCGATTCAGTATAGATATGATGATGATGATGGTAATGAT
>JASPKP010005609.1:0-15605 GCA_030674155.1 Stramonita haemastoma | reverse complement strand
AATGCAGGCCGCTACAGCCAACCAGGTCCAGAAGTATACCCGATCAAACCTAACCAGCCTGCCCCCTCCTCCCTGGAAAACAGACAGGCTTGCCAGGTACACTTATCCCCCGGAAACACTGTCTAAAAACAACTCCAGTGCCCCACCGACTCCTGGGAGTTAAGAGAGAAGTCCCCTCCACACATGGAGAGCTAAAATCACAGTGGAAATGCGAACTTTGAGAGGTACACGGGAAATTGGAGCCTGTCCCGTGAAATAAAAAAACCAAAAAAAAATCGGAAATGATGTTTTCCCTGGAGACCCATCCTTTGATCATTTTTTAGTTACTAGCCCTAAAACAAAAACCCGTTTTTTGACACAATATTGTGCAGTGTTTAACACTTGAGTTTTTGGGGGCCCCTAAAAAATAAACTTTGCCGGGCTATTCAGATAGTTTTTACATTTCTCCGAATTGTGTACAAAAAAAATATTATAAATTTTTTTTAGGATTATTACATTTCACTTTAGTAATTTTCTCATCAATCATCTCATCATCAACATTTTTTTATTATTATCTTATTATCTTTTTTGTTATTATCTTATTACATTATTATTTTTATTCATTATTCTTTTTCTTATCTTTATTATCATTAGTCTTAAAGACTAGAGTGCAACTCCATAGTCTTTCGGACTGATGGGTCCCTATTATTTTTTATCATTATTATTATTTTTATTTTTTTATTATTATTATTTTTATTATTTTTATTTTGTGGGTCTTTGGTGTAAAAAAAGTTCAGATGCCAATTTTAAAAAATTTTATGCTTTAAACTAGAAAAAAAATGTTTCCTCCTTTACATATCTTAGGGCTTTACACTCCATAAAAGGATTTAAAAAAATATTCTAAAGACAGAGTACAGTGCTAATAGTAAAAAACTTGAAAAAAAAAAAAAACGAACCGGCCCTATACGCAAACTTATTATAATATTTTTTTCTAATTCAGGATTTTCCTAAGTATGTTGCAAACAGAGACATGCTTTGAGTACTCCTAAAGGTTTTAAGCTATGGAACGGCCAACAACAACAGTCACAACTGGTATTACCTTTATGGGTTTCTTTCCACTAGCTCGGCCGATTTCAGGTATTGAATACCTAGGACGGGAACAGTCTTGTGACAAAAGGATTTTCTTGTCGAACCCTGACAGCAGCCTGTGTCTGCCCCTGAGCAAAATTGGTTTTCGATCGCCATTAAGGTCCCCACAAGTCAGGTCCAGCGCTTCCGACTTCGGCAGGCGTGACAGAATGTTCTAGGAAAAAAAAAATCAAGTATTTTTAAACCCAAAAACTTGCACCATGACAAAAAAAAAAAAAGCACGAAAGCGCGCGCACGCACGCACGCGCAAAACAAAAAGCGCGTCCCATTACACATACACAACAAAAGAGAGCGAAGACAGACAGACAACGAAACAGACAGAACAGAACAAGGAGAGAGAGAAGAGGGAGAACAGAGAGAGACAGGAATGGGAAACAGGACGACAAATTAATTTTTTTTATTATATATATAAAATATATTTTAAAAAATTATATTCGGGGGGATTATTTATAAAAGAGGGAATGGGAGCACCCGCGCACTAGCGCTAGCGCGAGCGAGAGAAAAGAGGAGAGAGAGGAGAGAGAGGAGAAGAGAGAGAGAGAGGGAGAGAGAGAGAGAGAGAAGAGAGAAGAGGGGAAGAAAGAAGATAAAAAGAGAGAGGAGAGAGAGAAGAGAGAGAGGGAGAGAGAAGACAGACAACAGACAAAAAACAGAAAAAGACAACAGACAAAACAGACAACAGACAGGGGGGAGGACAAGACAAAGAGACAACAGTGGAGACAGAGACAAGAGACAAAGAAAAGACAGGTTTAAAACAGAGACAAAGAACAGGGAGAGAGAGAATAAAACCCGATTTCCAAACAACAAAGTTAGCACTGAAAAAGGTTAAATTTTCCTAATTCGAACCCATTTTTCTGGAGATAGGGAAAGGAAAAAAAAAGTCACATATCAGCACCACACCACACGAATGTAGAGTTAAACAAATGCAGACGAACAAACAAAAAAATTTTCAACAAAGGGTTTACAAACGATAAATATTAACACAAAAGATGATGAACGGAAACCCCCCAAAAAAAAACAAAATTAAGCCTCAAAAGATGGAAGGGGGGGTAACCTTATTGGGGTTTAGTGGGGGGGATTGAAGAAGAGGGAAAGTGTGAGGAAGGGACCAAACAAAAAAATTAACTTTAAAGAAGCCGAAGGGAAATTTTTTTTTTCCCCCCCCCCCCCCAAAAAAAAAATAATTAAAAAAATATTATAATAAATAAAAATTTTTAAAATTTAAAAATATAAAGAGGAGAGAGGAGCGAGGAAGGGAGGGACAGAGGGGGGAAAAAGAGGGGGAAGGGAGGCAAGGTGTTTTGGTGTGTGAGAGAGAGAGAAGAGAGGAAAAAGAGGGGGAGGGGGAAAGAGAGAGAGGAAGAGAGAGAGAGAGAGAGATTTTTATTTTTGGGTGTATTCTTAACATTTCAGAAAATGCGTTTTCTAGGGATTTTTTTAACGATTCGGTGTTTAAGTTTTTCTTCCATCAATGCTGGCGATTTTTTTGATCTGTGTCAAATTTTTCTAATTGTTCAAATTAAAAATTTTGTTTACCCAGGTTTAATCTTGACAGTCTTAACACATCAGGGGGACATTTTGTCACATCTTTTCATAACTTCTATTCATCTTCTGGTGCTTTATTTTTTTCATTCGTGTATAACAGGCATGCGGAATATCAAAAAGGCCCCATAAAGGTCTGGAATTTTTTCCCTTTGGGTTTAAGTTTGGAAAAGGGGAAATATTCAACATAAATTTTAAAAAACTTCGCAGGGGGTCCCTCGAAAAAAAAAGCACAAAAAAGAGGAAAACATTGCACGTGTATTTACCTCTGTGAGGTCTTGATACGTGCCAATCACGACGCAGAGACGGGGGCCAGAAAACTAAGAACCCACATAAACTTTTTGCATCTATCTAAGACTTTTAAGGAAATCGGGGCGAGATGGAGAGCCCCAAAAGGGGTCGAGCCATAGCACTGGTGCAAGGGGTTTTACTGGCTGTCCCATTTTTGGACAAAAAAACCAAATGTCACGCCAAGTCTGCCGTCTTTGTGATCAAAGAGAAAGGGTTCAAAGGCCCCCCTGATAAAGTTCAAAAATCCGCGATGTTGAGCCTTACCGAAAACTCCAGGGACAAATTTTGTTTTGGGGGGAAATGTAAAGATGAGGTAAACGTTGACATGATGCCGCAGGCATAGACAGGTTGTACTCGGTACAAAGATACCTGTGAAGAAATCAAGGTGCCCTTTCATGGAAGGGAGGCTTTGCAATTCTTACCTTTAAACAGCTGTGCATGTCAAATGTCCGATTCCACAGAGCCCCCAAAGTCCCCCAAACTCTATCCTTTTGACCCCTGAATTTTTTTCAGAGAACGGGGTCATGCAGACATGATGAAAAAAGCCCCCAAATTTCTATCAACTTTGCTCTTCGGGCCTAGTGGGTCTGCCTAGATCCCTGGGCAACAATGCTGGGCCCTCACTGGATTCCCCCCTTCAGGGGCTGGGTCTTTCAGGATGTGCCCTTCAGGGGTGGTTTTTTCAGGATGGCCCTTCGGGGCCTGGTCCTTTCAGGATTTTTCCCCCGGGGTGGTCTTTCAGGAGGTGCCCTTCAGGGGGCTCGTCTTTCGGGTGTCCCTTCGGGACGGGTCTTTCAGGAGTTTGCCTTGGGGGGCTGGTCTTTCAGGATTTGGGGCCCTTAGGGGCTGGTCTTTCGGAGTGGGCCTTCGGGCTGGTCTTTCGGGAGTTTTTTCCCTTAGGATTTAGTTTTGGGGAGTTTCCCCTTGAGGGGAAAGGCCCCTTTTTGGGGGATTTTGTCCTTTAGGGGCCTTTTTTTGCATGCAAAGTTTCCCCTTCGGGGCTTATTTTGATGTTGCCCTTAGGGGCCTGTTTTTGCATGCGAATGTTGCCCTTCGGGGGCTTTTTTTGCATGTTGCCCTCAGGGGTCTGTTTTTGCATGCAGAAGTTCCCTTCGGGGGCCCCCCCCCCCCCCCCCCCCTGTTTCGCATGGGGGATTTTGCCCTTCAGGGGCCTTTTTTTGCAGGAGGATTTTGCCCTTCAGGGGCCGTTTTGCATGGGGAGATTTTCCCTTTTCAGGGGCCTTTTTTTTGCATGGAGGATTTTGCCCTTGGGGGGCCGTTTTGCATGGGGATTTTCCCCTTCGGGGCCTTTTGCATACGGGTTTGTCCTTCGGGGCTTGTCTTGCGGGGGTGCTCCCCCTTTTTAGTTAAAGTCTGTACGAGCCTAAGGCTATAGGCCGGTGCTTACCCCCGGTTTCTGTGGGGTTAAGCGATGAGAGTCGACCCCCCCTGGATAGGACCCAGCTACGCAGGGTTAACCCCCAACAAAAGGTTGGTCCCCCTTTTACACCTGGGTGGGGGTGAGAAAATACCGTAAAGTGCCTTTTCCAAGGGAAACAACGCCATAGCCAAAAGCGGGATCGACCCTGCAACCTTTAGATTACGGTCCAACGCCCTAACCACTAGACTACAGGGGCCCGGCAAGCAGCCTTTAGGGGGCTCGTTTTTCAGATTTGCCCTTCAGAACCAACCCTTCGCGCTGTGTTCAAGCATTTTTCCCTTGTCCCCGGGTTGTTCCCCCCGTCCTTTCCCATCGGTTTTTACATAGGTCAAGTCAATAAAGTGGGGGGGACAATCCCGGGGGCCCCTGTCCCGCATCGTGCTGCTGGTGTTTTTCACAACCTGCAGTGGACAGACAGATCCGGGAGAGGGAGATGACCTGGGGAAAAAAACCTGGGAACTGGATTTACAGACCCAAAACAGATACCTGGCAAAACTTTTAAAGGGGGTCGCTGAAAATTTTTTTTTTTAATGATTAGGGTTTTTTTATTATCTACACTTTTTTCCATGACCTGTTTTTTTTTATTGTCTATTTTGGAAGATCCTTTGGAAAGAAAAAAAAAATCTTTGACGTGAGTGCAAGATTCCACCAAAAGGTCTTTTGACATTGTGTTCGTAAGAAAATTTTTTTTTTTCATCGATGTAGTTAAGATGTTCTATAAAAAGGTCTTCGGCGTTGTGCAAGATAAAAAAAATGAAAACAAATAAAATTAAATAAAAACCAAATGGTACAATCAAGACACAGCCATGAGCATCATTCCCTTCTATCTAGGATGTTTTTTTTTAGCGTTAAAAAATTAAATTCTACGAAGAGAAATATTGCGCTCGCACCGGGTTCGATTCCGGTCGAGGGGGTTTTTCCCCCGGAGTTAACATCAGTGCTGACTCCACCCCCCCCAAAAGTCCCTTTTTATGAGACAAAAACCGAGGCCCCGTGGGGAATGCACGCAGATATTTGCCACACGGGTTAAAAACCCGTTCCGCTTTTTGCAAAAGTAGGCCCCTGGTTCCGGGGGGGAAAAAGATGACAAGATTTTACAAAACTGCTTTCACACGGGTGGTTAAAAAAAGCACAGATTCTTTCCATTATCCTCGATATATAAAAAAAAAAAAAAAAATTTTAAAATACTTACATCATTAAAAGATACCCTCCCTCAGTTAAAAATTTTTTTTTTTTTCAAAAAATGTTTTTTTATCTTAATTTCCCGTACTCATTTTTGACGAAAGTTCTTTCTTAGCTTTCAATATTTTTTTTTTAACGAACAAGTAGGGACTGGTTTCAGGGATTCATTGTTTGGACATGGTGTCCCCTTAACACGATTTCAAAGAAACTTTACAACTGTGGGAAATCTACCCAAAAATTATACTTTTTTGGTAGTAAAAAACAACAGCAACTCCTCTGATGTTTAAAAAATTAGGTCAGCGACGTATCACAACCAAAAAAAATGAAAAAATGGGTTTACATTTATGCATTGCCCAGATTTTTTCTTTAACCCTTTTAAAAAAAATTCTCAGCTACTCTTTACTTATTTTTTTTCTTTTATGCAAGGTAAGAAAAAGCACTCGAACTTTTTTTTTACATCCAGTCGCCGGGGGTATGCATTTTTTGTAAATTTTTTTGACACTGCTGCTGAAGAAATACGTGACCTTTTTAAAAGCCGTTTCAGAAAAAAAATCCTAACTGAAATAAAAACTACAAGTAACCATATAAAAAATTGGTAGATATTTTTTTTTTTTTTCTTTTTTTTTCAGAATTGGAAAGACTTTTTTTTTCCCTAACTACACCACTTGTTTTACATACCTTTTTTTTCTGGAACTGTGGTCTGAAGTGGAAAAGGGGAAAGGGGGACTGAAGAGCGAGTGGGTGAGCCCTTTCCCATGGGATGCTGCTGCAGGCATTTCATGTTTAGGTTTTTGGGTTTTTGTTTAGGTTTGTGTGGTCCCTTTATGTTGGGTTTATGTAGTCCTTGATGTTGGGTTTTTTGGGGGTCTTGTTGAGGTTTGGGGGGTTCTATGTTTAAGTTTTTGGTGGGCCTTGTGTTGAGGGGTTTTTGTTGGGGCTTGTTGGGGTTTTGTGGTTATGTTTAGGTTTGGTGGTCGTTTTTGTTGCAACCCAACTCTTCCTCTGGTGTCTGTGATGTCACCCCCAGTTTTACCTACAAAAAAACCCGTAAGTTTTTAAAAAGGGAGGGGAAAAAAATTTTCAGCGATTATTTTTTTTTAAATTAAAAATATGAAAATTTACACCCTGTTTGACAATGACAGTTTTACTCGTTTTTTTCTAAAACGTGTAAAATAAAATTCACAACTGAACTGAATTCAAATAAATTGAAAATTTTTAAATTTAATAAACCCCTTTCCCTCCAGCATATTTATCTGCGGGAATTTGGGGTTCCTCTTAGGGGGTGGGGGCGTTGCCACAAGAGCATTTTTAAATTTTGGTTAAAAGTTTAAAACTTTCCCGAGCCTAAAGGCTCACAGGGGGTCAAACCCCCGGGTTTTTGTTTTTGGGGTTAAGCGATGGAGTCATAGACTCCCCCCGGTAGGACACCAGCTAACGCGGGGTTTCCCCCCCAAAACAAGGTTTGGGACCCCCTTTACAAACCTGGTGGGGGGAGAAAATAGCCGAAAGTGCCTTTTCCAAGGGGACAACGCCATGCCGAAAAACTGGGGGGCCCCCTTTTTATTCATCCAAACCCCCCCAACCCCTGGGGTGCCCCCCCAAGAGGACCCCCCAAAAAAAAAAGGAAGAGAGGAAAGGGAACCCCAAAGGGGGGGGTCTGGTTTTTTTTGTGGCCAATTTCCCCGGCCCCTTTTTACCACCCCCCCCTTTTTCCAACCCCCCGCCCCAAAACTTTTCCAATAAACCAACCCCACACCCCCCCAAACCCGGGAAAAAAACAATTAAACCAAAAAATTTAACCAACCCAAAAAATCAAAAAAACAAAACCACCACATTTTTCCCCAAATAAACCAAACCCCCCAAAATTTCAACAAACAAGCCAAAAAAAAAAACAGCAACTTTCTACAAAAACAAAAACCCCCAAAAAGCCCCCAAAACCCCTACACAAAATTTCACACCAAAAAACCCCCCCCCCCCAATCGGGGGCAAAAACCACCAAAAACCCCACCACCCCACTAAAACCCTTTTTTTTTTCCCCAAAACCCACAAAAAACCCCCGCCCAAAACACCCCCCAAAAACCCCAAAACCCAAAAAATAAACCTTAAAAAAAACCCCTTTGTCCTTTGGGAAAACCCTGCCACCAAAAAACGCCCACCACGCGGTCCTTAAAAAACCCGGGGTCAATCTCTAGACCATCGATCCCCCCCAATTCCCGTAATGGCCATTTTAAATGACATAAATTGATAGGGGCTGTATAAAGATTCTATCCTCCAGTCTCTTTAAACACGAATAATGACAGCAACGTTTTTATATTCAGATTAAAATTATTTACGTTTTTACTTTTTTTGTCCACATTTTTCGCCAAATAAAGCCAAACCCCAACTCAAAAATTGATCAAGCAAACTTAACTGCGTGAAAAAATGTTTAATATCAGCAAGTCAAATATTAACTAAAATAAAAAACAACACGTTAAAACTTGTTCCGTCTTCCGGGAAGAGTAGGCCGTTCGGGGGCGGTAGGAAGGGGATGATATTTAAAAAAACACACACAAAAAACCCGAAAGCACACGGTGTTTTAAACATTCTAAAATCGGAAAGGCAACTTGCGGTGACAAAAAATGGTCCATATGAAAAATTTCATCTTCACAACCTCGGAGCGTGAAACCTCGGAACGAAAAAAAATTGTAAAAGATATAAAAAATTCACAATTACCACGGGCAAAAACCAATCTTTCCCATTTAAGATTTTGTCAGTTCTCTTGTGTTACATAAAAAAACTGCTTGCTAAATTTTTCAGCAAGAAAAATGCAAATTGTCTTAAAAACCCAAAAAGAGCCCATTTGCACCGTTGTGAAAGATGCTTGCCTGCCTACCATTTAATATTAGGATCTTTTTATCATTCTACAGCACTATTTGAAAAAATTAAAAAAAAAAAAAAAATCAGTGTTGGAAAAAAGGGGGAGCATTGGACTTTTTCCCCGTTTCAAGCATTAATAATTAGGGTAAGGGTTTTGCTTTTTTTTTTAAAGGGGGGGGGGCAACCCCCCTCCCCCTTTAAAAAAAGGAGGGGTTTAAGATTTTAAAATCACACTAAAAAACCTTCCCCCTTTAAAATCTTGCTTTAACGTCCTAATCAAAAACAATCTTACCCCTTAAATCTGGAGTGGGGGGGTGGGGTGTGTGTGTGTGTGTGTGTGTGTTGGTGGGTTTTGAAGGAGCGTATTGTGACAGTACCCAAAACCCTTTTGGTTCCAACACAGCTGTTTCAATCGTTTTCAAAACCACGGGGAAAAGGCCCCGGTTGGGTTTTTGACACAACTACACTAATCAGACCCAGCCCTGGGCCTTATGAATGCGCCAAATCACTCGCTGCACTCAAAATTAACATTTCTTGGGACAGTTTCATGAAAATTTACAAAGCAGGGATTTTCCCCCTAATTTTTAAAAAAAAAAGGGAAAATTAAAGGGCCCCAAACACTTGTTTGAAGGGGGGCTTCTCCTCTGAGAAAATCTCTGGCCCTGCTCAGGGCAGTTTCTTTCCCCTTCGATACCTAATGGGGCCCACTTACTAAGTAGTACTTCTAAATAAAAATTTTTCACCAGTGCTGCTTTCATCATATCTTTCTATAAAAAAAAACAAAAAAAAACGATTTTTCAAAAAACCCCCCCAAGTTTGCTTTCCCAAACTGTTCAAGAGGCCACATGCATGAGTTCAGGCCCTTTGGAAAAAGGCAAGAGGAAAAAAAAAAAAAAAAAAAGAAAGAAACAAACATCACGGGAACTCGCAACAGAGCAAAGATTTCCGTTTTGTGTTGTGTCGCAAAAAGTGTTTTTTCTGTCCCTAGGGGGGTAAACCCCAATTTCAAAAACCGGTCTTAACAATGTACGGAAATTATTTCTAAACTTCCCGGGCACTTCGTTTTCTATCAATACACTTAAAACCCCACCAAAAGAGGCCAAAAAAAAGATATTTTTTTAAAAAATAAAAACTATGTCAAACCCGCAAAAAGGGACAGATTGTGTTTTGAGGTGTAATAATAAAATAATAATAATAAAAATTTTAAAATAATAATAAAAATAAATTTTTAATTTTAAAAAAAAATAAAAATAATAAGAGGAGGAGGAGGGGGGAAAAGGAGGAGGAGGAGGAGGGGAATACTACTAACTACTACTATACTACCAAATACTACTACTAACAACTACTACTACTACTACCTTTTCCTACTACTACTACCACCATCACCACCACCACCACCACCCCCCCCACCACCCACCACTACTATATACACTACACTACTACTACTAACACTACTACCCCCCACCACCACCACCCCCCCACCACCACCACCCCCCTAACTACTATACTTACATAAAAACAACTACACATAACTACTAATAATAATAATAAAATAAAATAATAATAAAATAATATTAGATGATGATGTGTGAGAGATGATGATGATGAAGATGAAAGATGAGTGATGATGGTGATATTATTATTATTATATTTTTTTATTATACAACAACAACAATAAAGATGATTTTTGAAACTCGCTAAATGCAAGGGTGTAAAGCAATCGCGAGAAGATTGATGCAATCTGAAACTGTCCAGAGCGCTTTAACCACGGGGGAAATGTTTACCCCCCCGGGGACCCCCTCTGTGACATCCAGTGGCAAAGGCACACTGTTTGGGCGACAGAAGGGGTCAAAGGAGGAGGGGAGGGGGGAGGGTTTCCAACCCTTTTTACCCTTGTCCAAGGTTCTGATGGGCTGTAGGAATGGACATTACTGGGAAACGTTGTTGTTGCGCGTTGTTGTTGTGCTTCACCACCTTAAAACCTGGAGTTTTTACCCCAATGTGCACTCTCCCCAGCTCCTTCCGAGAAGCTGTAGGGAAAGAACATTCACAGGATATTGTGTTGTTGCTGTGTTTGTTGTTTCTGCTGTTGTTTTTTGGTGGTTGTTGCTTGGTTGTTGTTGCTGCTTGCTGCTGCTGTTGTTGGTGTTGTGCGTTCCCCACCTTAACAGTTGGATTTTTTTTCCCAGAATTGCACTCTGCCTCGCTCCTTCCGATGAAGCTGCAGGGTGGACATTCACAGGATGTTGTTGTTGTTGTTGTTTCTGCGCTGTGTTTTGTGTGCTTTCCCCCCTTAACACTTTTGGGGGTTTTTACCAGAATTTGCACTCGCCTCGCTCCTTCCGATGAAGCGTGGGGGTGGACATTCACTGGATTTGTTTTTGCTTTTTTGTTGCTGCTGCGCGTGCTGCTGCTGCTGGCTGCTGCGTCTGTGTTGTTGTTGTTGTTGTTGTTGCTGCTGTTGTTTCCCTCACCTTAAACGCTCGGGGAGTTTTTAAAACCCAAAATTTTTGCACTCTGCCTCGCCCCTTTCCCGAGAACTTAGGGTGAACATTCCAGGATGTTTTTGATGTTGTTGCTGTTGTTTTTGTTGTTGTTGTTGCTGCTGCTGGTGCTGCTGTGCAGTGTGCTGCTGCTGCGCTCGCTGCTGCTGCTGTGCTGTTGTTGTTGTGCTTCCCCCCCTTAACACTCGGGGGGGTTTTACCCAAAAGACATCTGCCTCGCTCTTTCCGATGAAGCTTTGGGGAAAAAATTCACTGGTGTTGCTGTTGCTGTTGTTGTTTTTGGGTTTTTTGTGCTGCGCTGCAGCTGCTGCTGCGCTGCTGGCGCTGCTGCGCTGCATTGGTTGTTGGTGGGTGTTTTGTTCCCATTTCACCTCGGGGGAGTCACCCAGAGTGTGTTCTCTGATTATTCTCCCTTTGGGGAATACCGTGAGACTGAAACGCTACACTCTGAATAGAATTTGCGTGCATGACTTTTTCAAGCCCTCGCCTAAGGCACCCATACTAAGACTTCAGAGTCTCCTTTACTTAGAGTGAAGGCTGTTTATGTTAAGAGCTTGTAAGGGTAAAGGGAAATCTCAACATAGCTTTTTTTTTACAAAAAATAACAAATTTTAGTGTTCCCCTTTGGCTTTCAGCTGCACAAAACGACACAGCTTTTGGCCCTGGTTTTTTACTAATTAAGTAGGAAGCCAAATTTAGCCCCTGTGTGTGGTGTGTGTGGTGTGTGTGGGGTGTGTGTGGTTTGGGGTTGGGGGTGTGTGTGTGTGTGTTGTGTTGTGTTGTGTGTGTGTGTTTTTGTGTGTCTGTGTGTCGTATGTGCCTGTCCCTGTATTTTTTTGTGTGTCTGTGTTTTGGTGTGTGTGTTGCGTCGTGCTGCTGTGTGGGGTTTTGTTTCAAAGTCCAAAATCAAATGTCAAATTTTTTTTCCAGTGGTGATTGAATTAGATTGATTTCCTTTTTTTTTCCAACCATCTTGATGGTGTGTGTGTGTGGGTTGGTGTGTGGTGTGTGTGTGTGTGTGTGTGGTGTGTGGTGCGTGCGGCGTGGCGTGCGGCGTCGAGCATTAAACCATAGTAACTTTTAATTTCTGTTTAATTCAATCAGAGGTTTTAAGATTTTAACTGAAAACTTTTTTAAAATTTGTTAAATAGAACTGGTGGAAGTTAACCCAAGTCTCGGGGAAAAAAAGAAAAAAACCGTTTTCTTCGTCTTTTTACATAATTTTGTTACTTTTTTCTTCTTTTTTCTGTTTTTTATTGATATCATTGATATATTCCTGAAGCACAAAGACATTCCATTAACTTTTTTAAAACCCGTTTAGCCTGGTTTTTTTTCCCCGTTTTTCTTTCTTTGTCTTTGAATATTATCGTTTTTCCTAATTTTTGTATCTCTGTCTTTCTGTCTATCGTCTGTCTTCCTGTCTATCTGTCATCTGTCCCGTCTACAGTCTGTTGGTTTCTGTGTGTCTCTATCTTCCCTCTCAAAATCTCTCTTTCCCTCTGCCTCCCTCTCTCTGCTCCCCCTGTCTGCTGTCTTCTGTCTGTTGGGCTGTCTGTCTGTCTTCGTCTGTCTTCTGTTTCTGTCTTCTTCTTCTCTCTTCTCTCCCCTATCTCTTCTCTCCCCTCTCTCTCCTCCTTCTTCCCCCCTTCTCCCCTCTCTCTTTTCCCCTCTCTCTCTCTCTCTCTCCTCCTCTTTCTCTCTCTCTAAATCTCTCTTTTTCGTTTTTTTTTACAAAAAAAAAATTTAAAATACTGCCATAAATGGGACAAACCAACACCCACAATCCACATACAAGAAAAGGGAAAAAAACCAATGCAAAATTAGATAAACTAGAAAAAAACAACAAATTTAAAAAAAAACTAACAAAAAAAGATGTACTTTTCCTAACCTATGGATAGATATCATGTCAATAAAGGGTAAAAATTTAAAAAAAAAGCTAAAGGTGTCCCAAAACCTATGGGGGTCGAGGGAAAGCGGCGAGCCTCAGTTTTGAGGCCAGCATTTTAAAGGGGTGGCGCCCATCTCCTCTCCCTAGTTCGCTGTTTTCCCCTTCCCCGCCCCAAAGAGGGCAGGTACCCTTTTTAAGAAAGGTAAACTGGGGGGGGGGGGGGGGGGGCTGTAATGAAACCAAGGCGCGCAAACGGTAAAGTCACCCATCCAGTTGGTAACCACGCTCAAACCTGCTTAACCTGAGGTGGGAAAGCGAGCGAGCGCTGTGACCACGACTATCCTGTCCCCTTTTCAAAAACCAAAAAACCACTGAGTTTAGAAAGTACATCACCTCTCTTTATTTACAGTACCTTGCCCTGCCCAATCTCCATCCGCCCCCCCCCCCCCCCCCACACAAACCCCAACCACACTACTTAACTTACTTAATCCTCCTCGCCGGGTGGAGCAAAAGGCCCCAAAAAAAAGTCTCCTCCAGCCATTTTGTTTTGGGCAAACCACCGATCATTCCATTTTTTTCCCCATTTTTTCATTTCTTCTTCATAGTTCTCCTCCAGTACCTAACGGCCCGCCCCCTTCCTTTTTCCTAGGGGGTCCCCACGAGTGCAAACATATGGATTCGGGTCTTGTTCACCCTGAGCATGGCCCAGCCACACACACACATAAACCCATGACAACCCCACTTTCCCTATGGCATTTATTAACACACACACACACACACACCACCCCACACACACCACAAACACACACACCCCCAAAAAACCACACACACACCAAACCACCAAACACCCCAACCCATCGCCCAAAAAGATTCTCCCCTGGCATTTTTTTACAACAAAAACAACAAAGTAAGAGCGCAAGAAACGACTTTCATCACGTTCAAAAATGCTGAGAAGACACCAAGCAATCACCTTTTATTTGGCTATTGGCTGAAGGAAAAAAAAACAAAGACAGCACGAAATTGCTTTTAATAAAAAATAAATTTAAATGTTAAAAACGGCCCTTTAAATAGAAGAGCAGCCCCGGGGTTTTAGGGGAGTTTGGGGGGGGTAGGGGGGGGGGGGGGGGGGGGGGTTGGCAAACTAAACAGCTACATTTTGTTTTTTTTGTAAGGGGAAAATTGTTGCGCTCCGTTGTCTCTGCTTTTTTATATGGGAAATTTTAAAATTTCTATCAGAAACCCCCCCTCTTCTCTCTCTCTCTCTCTTTTCTTTTCTCTCTTCTCTCTCTCTCTCTCTCTCTCTCTCTCCTCTTCTCTTTTTCTCTCTCCTCTCTCCTCTCTCTCTCTCTCTTCTCTTTCCCCCCTTTTCTCTCCCTCTCTCTCTCCCTCTCTCTCTCCCTCCTCCCCCCTCTCTCTCTCTCTCCCCCTCTCTCTCTCTCTCTCTCTCTCTCCCTCTCTCTCCTTCTCTCTCTCTCCCCTCTCCTCTATCTCTCCCCTCTCTCTTTCTCTCTCCTCTCTTTCTCTGAAGATACCTGTTGTTTTCATATTATTTTCTTTTTATTTCTATTTCTTACTCACTTATTCTCAAAAAAGCACTAAACCCTTTCATTTTCTTTTTAAAACATTCTCTTTTTTCATCCACATCATCTTTTTCCTTTCTTTTTTGATTCAATCTCTTCACGCATTTAACCATTCATTTGATTTAACCTGCCTACTACTATTTTACTGCTTTTGAAATCGCTGTGCTACTGCTACTGCTACGCTATGCTACGTACTGGCTGCTGCTGCGCTACTACACTCTTCTACTCTTCACCCCAAAACACTACCACCCCTGCTGCTGATACTGCTGCTGCTACTTCTAAAATACTACTACGTATACTTCTGCTACCATGTTTTTTTACTACTAATGCGCGCTACTGTTGCTGCCGCTGTCTTTGTAAAGTTGATGATGAAGAGGGTGGTGGTGGTATGGTGGTGTATGATGATGATTATTATAGGATAACGATACGACATCGATGCTGAGGGTAATGATGATGATATAAAAGAAAAAAAAAAAACAACAACAAAGAAGAAAAAAACAATTTCGAAAAGAAGAAGAAGAAGAAGAAGAAGAAAAGAAGAAGAAGAAGAAAAAGAAGAAGAAGAAGAGAAGAAGAAAAGAAGAAAAAGAAGAAGAAAAAAAAAAAGAAGAAGAAAAAGAAAAGAAGAAGAAGAAAAGAAGAAAAAAAGAAGAAGAAAACAACAACAACAACAACAACAACAACAACAACAACAAAAACAACCAACTGAAGAACAAAAGGAGAAAGAACAAAAAAGAACGAAAGAAAACAAAAAGAGAAAGAACAAGAACAAAAAGTTTTAACAACAACAACAAAAAACGTCGTTATTCTTTTCTTTTTTTTTTTAAATCGAGGTAATGGAATAGGCAAACCCTAAGCAACCATATCCTTTTTTGTTTACATCCAGTCCTCGTAAACATGCAGTTTTGTCAATGTCATCTCTTTTTTTTTACCGCACACGATGGTACTAAAACGAAAAGTAACAGGATTTAACATGTGTACAAGATTTCTTTGTGCGTTATCATAACGAGAAACAAAGGGCCATAATATAGATATATACACCGAAGAGAGAGATACAGAGTCAAGTAAGGGAAACCAATCGATTCCCCGCAGAAAGGGGGTGTGGGGGGGGGGGGGGAGGGCTGAGTGCATTGCACCCCTCTATGGGCCCCCACAAGCAGAGAAGGTTTACTCGGAAACACACAACTGAACTC
>JASPKP010005608.1:10000-15608 GCA_030674155.1 Stramonita haemastoma | reverse complement strand
CCATCTCGCCCCAAAACAAAGGGGACCTTACATCACCAAAGAACGTAAAAAAAGGGAGAAAGAGGAAACATAATTACGGATTACTTGGGGACAACCCTCTTTCCACACCTTGATTCCTATCACGACCCTTTCCCCAAAGCTCTGCATGCAAACTGACAACTTTAACAAAACGGAGGACTTCAAGACAAAACAAAATCCGCGTAATTAAAGAACTGGGGGGGAAGGGGAGGGGGGTTGTACCCAAGTCAGGAGAGCCTTGTGCTCGCGATCTGAGGGCCCTATGTTCCAGCACCACCGAGGGCCCCTTGAAGAAACGTTCCCTGCGGTTCAGATCCCCCCCACTTGTTCCGGGAAAAAGGGCCCTTTGGATGACACTTTAAATCGGGGCCCCGTGTGTAAAACACACGCAAACATCTTGACACGCTTTAAGCCCGTTCCACATTTCGGACATAGGCCACTACGTTCGGGTAGGAATGGTGACAAGAACTTAAGGAAAGAAAACATGCAGGTGGTGTGGGGTTTTTAGACAGTACCCCAAAGGGTTTAAAAGCAGCTCCCCTAAGGGTGGATAAACGGTCGCATACGAAAAATCTCTCCATTGGTCAAGAGCTCTGGCTGAGGAATTAAAAAAAAAAGTAAACTAGGAAGAAAAAGGGAAACCAGATACCAGAGACAGGTGACAGGGAAAAATCAGCGGACAATGTGATTTAATACCCGTGCGATTCAGGAGAGAAAAGCCAGATGTTCCTGTGATCCATTTTCTAAAGATCGTGATTATGGATTTCTGGGTTTAAAGTGTTATAAAATGGGGGGGGGGGGGGGGGGGGGGGGGGGGCAGAGAGAGAGAGAGAGGAGAGAGAGAGAGAGAGAGTGTGTGTGTGTGTGTGTGTGTGTGTGTGTGTGTGTGTGTGTGTGTGTGTGTGGGTGTGTGTGTGTGTGTGTGTGTGTGTGTGGTGATGGACAAGGTGGACTTCCCAGCCCTTGGCCTGCAGCAATTTTCCTTGTAGGATTTCACTGGAGGCCACCAACAGCGTACCTCTACACCACCAGTTAGTTCCAGTAGTTCAGTATGTAATTTAACTTTCTTATTTCTTAATGTTTGCGGTCTAAGAAGCAGACTTAAATGCCAAGAGTTTGTCGATTATGTTAATAAGTTTGATTTTCTTCTTTTTGCTGAAACAAAAAACAGATAATCAAGACCATTCTTTCATTGAAGAGTTTTTCAAGGACTTTGGATATACTATTTGTTTAAACAGTCGTAAAAATCTGTCGTACCTACGTTCAGGAGGCATTGCTGTAGCTTTTAAAGAACGTTTTGCTGACTGTGTTCGTGTGTTTCCTAGTGATAACAATGCTTCTCTGTGGTTTCTGCTTAAGAAATGCCTTACTGGATGTTACAAAGGACGTATTGGTTGGAACAGTATAATATACCACCTGAAGGGTCTGTATACAGCAGTGTTGATTTATTTGATGAAGTGGAATCAAACATTATGCGTTTTCAAATAAGTTTAACTGTGACATTCTTCTAGCAGGTGATTTCAATGCATATGCGAAAACATTAAGTGATTCCTTAATCTTGGTCAGTGTGATGATGATAGCCTTATAAATACTTTAGAATCTGAATATGTGGAAAACTATATGGTCAATGTACAAAGACAGTCTCAAGACTCACACAGACCAAACAATTATGGCTACAGGCTTATAGATTTATGTAAGTCATATTCATTTGTATTCTAAATGGTCGATGTGGGAAGGATATTGGTGTTGGTCTTTGTACAAGTAATGGTTGCACTACAGTTGATTATTTTATTAGTTCACATTGTATTTTATCTCAAATTTCAGATTTTGCTGTTCAGCCCTTTGATGCAGTGTTGTCAGATGTTCATTGCCCTTTGTTAATGACATTGAAAGTTGATGATGTTGATTGTGGTTTTACTGCGAAGATACCTAAATATCAAAATGATAATTCCGTCTATAAAGAATTACACTGTTATAAAAGAATGGGATAACGATAAGTCTGAACAGTTTAAGAAAACGTGGTCGGCTAATATTGTATCACAGTTGAATGGCTCGCCACTAGTTGATGACCTTGACGTCATTAATAAATACGTAAAGGATACGCTACTTTCTTCTGCCAAGGAAACGTTTGGAACGTTAACTCGCAATTCTTTTCGGTCAAATAAGAAAGGCAACATCAGTCATGGTTTAATGAAGCATGCAAAAAGAAACGTGCAGAGTACTTTAGATCTAAACACAAACTTAAAACAAATGACTCAGCAATCAATCGTCTAGAGTTCATGATTAAAAGCAAAGCATATAAATACACACTACGAAGAGCAGAAAGAGTTGCATGCAAGAAATGGCACGTTGAGTTACGTAGATTAAAACATTACGAATCTAAAAAATTTTGGAAAAAGATCAAAAGAAGAAAGAAAGTAGCTACTCCAGTTTGCATGAAAGACTTTTTTGATCACTTTAGTTCTCTTAGTGCTGGGTCAGAAGTGCCAGAAGAAATAAACTGTACTGTGCCTATTGATGCGCAGTTAAAGATTATGATTTATCTGCATTGAATGCTTCTATTTCTGAAGAAGAAGTTATCAAGGCCGTTAATCATCTTAAGACAGGCAAAGCAGCAGGAATAGATATGATACGTAATGAATATATCATCAATAGTATTCCAATGTTAACTTCAGTCTATTGTGCTTTATTTAATAAAGTTCTGGATGAAAGTGCTGTGCCAGAAGAATGGGCATTGGGTTTGATAACACCATTGTATAAAGGAAAGGGAGACCAGTCTGATTGTAACAATTATAGGGGAATAACATTACTAAGTTGTCTGGGGAAATTATTTACCAGTATTATTAATAACAGGTTAAACAGTTTTATAGAAACAAATAAATTATTGTTAGAAAATCAAGCAGGCTTTAGACAAGGCCATTCGACTTTAGATCACGCTTTTGTATTGAAAACATTAGTTGATATTTATCGCAAAAAGAAAAGAAAACTTTTTTTGTGCCTTTATTGACTTTACAAAGGCTTTTGATTCCATTTGGCGAGAAGGGTTATGGTACAAATTATTGTTGCATGGAATTCAAGGTAAAGTTTTTCGAGTCATTGTTAACATGTACGATAAAATTAAGTCTTGTGTTTTCTTAATGGTGAAACGTCGATTACTTTCGCTGTTGTATGGGTGTCAGACAAGGAGAAAATTTATCTCCTGTTCTCTTTTCATTATATCTAAACGATTTAGAAAGTTATCTCATTAAAAATAATTGTAATTATTTAAATATTGAAATAGCTGATGTCGAACTATGCAATTACCTGAAGTTGTTAGTTCTTTTGTACGCAGATGACACGCTTTTACTAGCAGACTCTGCAGACAATCTCCAGAAAGCTCTTAACACTTTTTGTGATACTGCCAGGAGTGGAAATTGGATGTTAACATTGATAAAACAAAAATAATTATATTCAATGCTAAGAAAAGCCAGAAAAATGCGATTTAGATTTGGAAAGCAAATATATAAGTATTGTTGATTCTTATAAATACCTAGGCATAATTTTTAGTCAAAACGGTAAATTTTGCAAAGGTAAGAAAACAATATATGAGCAAGCACAAAAAAACAATATTTTCCTTGATGCAGATGAGTAGAAATCAAAATATTCCAGTTGATGTTGTCCTTGATCTTTATCAAACAATGGTTGTTCCAGTATTGTTATACGGCTGTGAAATTTGGGGTTATGAAAATATTGCTATTTTGGAAAAATTTTCAACTGAAGTTTTTGAAACACCTCTTCAGACTTAAAAGGAGCACAATGACTAATCTGATATATGGTGAAACTGGAATATACCCCTGTCTGTTCTGATTGGTGCAAGGTTAATTAAATTTTGGTCTAATATTATTACTGACAATTCTGACAAATCTTCTTCAAAATTATATCATATATTGTATGATTTATATACAAAGAGTGTGTATTGCTCAGAATGGATAAAAAAAAGTTCATAAAATTTTAATAGAAACAGGGTTTGGACTGTGTATGGGAAACACAGACTTTTGTAAACAAAGATAGTTTATGCCGTAACGTCATTAAGGCTTTAAAAGATAATTTTGTAAAGTCATGGTTAGAAGAACTGCAAAGAAGTAATAAATGTATATTTTATCGTAATTACAAAAATGTTTTAAGAGGGAAAAGTACATTGGTGAGTTGCCATATAACAATGTGATTTCATTATTTAGATTCAGGTGTATCAACATTCTTTACCGATTGAAACAGGAGGGTCAACGGCATTCCGCGCGAAAATCGTCTTTGTATACAATGTAACATGAAAACGATAGGAGATGAGTTTCACTTCATAATGGAATGTCCAAAGTTTTCTGAGCTTCGGAAGAATGTCCTACCTCATGAATATTTGTATCCAAGATCCATGTTCACATTTTGTAATCTGTTCTCTTCTGATAAAAATATGTTATTAAAACTTAGCAAATTCATACTTAAGAGTAAAGTTGCATGATATTAATGAAAAGGTTGACTATATTTTTATTTCTGTGAAAAAATTCTGTGTATGAACGTATTCTATTAATGCAAATTATATATGTTACAGTTGATTTTGTTTGTTTGAAATCCTCCATGCCTCAAGAGGGGTCAAAGGCGAATTAAATCTTGAATCTTGAATCTTGTGTGTGTGTGTGTGTGTGTGTGTGTGTTTGCAAACAAGACATAGACTGGCAGGCAGGCAGGCGGGCAGACAGACAGACAGAGACATAGAGGCAAGTTCGGAACCAAGACTAATACACAGCAAAATGTGGTGTGTCGCGCGCGCGCGCGCGCGCGCGCGCGCGCGCGCGCGCGCGCGCGGTGTGTGTGTGTGTGTGTGTGTGTGTGTGTGTGTGTGTGTGTGTGTGTGTGTGTGTGTGTGTGTGTGTTTGTGTGTGTGGTGTGTGTGTTTGTGTGTGTGAGAGAGAGAGAGAACAACTAACAAAAGAAAATGCACACACACACACAACACAACACACACACAACACACACACACACACACACACACACACACACACACACACACACACACACACATAAAATAGAATAGAGAAAAACAAATAAACTGACAACCAGACGATAAAAGACAAAAAGGAATAGTTGGCATCCATCATCTTTGCTTTCAAACTATGGCTATGCATGACGGTACGTTGTTAAAATCAACACCCTCCATCGTTGATTTCATCCTCTCTCTCTCTTTGATCTCCGATCAGTGGGCTGGAGCTATGTTTGCTAGTGCATAGACTTCAATCTTCAGTCAACAATTGTAAGAGACACACAGAGACAAACAGAGAGAAAGAGAGAGAAGCAGACAAAGAAACAGCTGGCAGAGAAACAGAGAACCGGACAGAAACACAGAGAACCACACAGAGATACAAACAATCAGATAACCGAACAGAGAAACAGAGAGCCTGACAGAGACTCAAATAGACAGTCTGACAGAGAAGCAAATGGAGAGACTGACTGAGACTCAAATAGAAAGTCTGACAGAGAACCTGACAGAGAAACAAAGAACCTGACAGAGAAACAAAGAACCTGACAGAGAAACAAACAAACAGAGCACATGTCAGAGAAA
>JASPKP010005607.1:10000-15609 GCA_030674155.1 Stramonita haemastoma | reverse complement strand
TGTGTGTGGGTGTGGGGTGTTTGTTTGCTATATTAACTTTCATACTTCATAATTTATTTTAAAATTATAAGTTGGGAGTGTCCTTGTCTTTGGCAATGAATAAGTAAGGAGTGCGCAGTGTCTTATCCGTTTTGAATTGATAATTCATGAAATCTATCTAGATTAAATTCAGTTATGGTTTTAGAACCATTAGCAAAAATTTTGTTAAAATTCATGACTGTATAATGAGTAGAACTTTACGTTAGTAAAACTAAAAGTTAGTCAAGACTTAAGGTGGATAGTACTGTAACTTGTAGTTGTAGTTTTTTGTATAGCAAGTACTTCTACTAGTTCTAGTTCTGGTACTAGATCAGTAGATAATATAAAAGCCTCTACACTACAGTTCTTATTGATGAGAGTGCTACTGTTGTACTAGACTAGATAGTCTACAGAGTATTTCATCATGTAGCCTAATCATTACAACTATCTTAGTATAGTACTTAGTAGGCACATGATTTTGTGTTCTACTCACTACTGTTTTACTTTAATTAGTTTTAACAAGCAAAACGCAACTAACTTTGTCTCCCGGCTTATTTTATTGTGTTGTTCATGAATGGTCTATTGAGATAAGAGCTAGTTAAAAAACACAGCCACCGATTTGAACATTAGTACAATCTCTAAAGCTGATCTCAGTGATCAGATTTCTCAGAACTTAGACTGAAGAATTATATAAATGCTAATACTTGGTGAGATTCAGTGTAGTGACCATTTTTTACCCACCATTAATTCATTATCATTTAGTGTAGCCACATTCCGACTCTCAGGTATACTCAGAACTTATTATAATTCAAATTTTATAGTTTTTCTAATTAACAAAATAATCCCATCTGCCTAGCTTTAGATAGAAAAAGTAAAGCAGAGCTAGAGAGCTACTATGGCCAGTGATTGTATTAGTATCCATGGGTGACTTCATGAATACTCAGCATGTATCCTGCACCTTGGACAGGCCTGTACTGTAGCCTGGAGCACTACAGTGTAATACACTTAGTAACACTAACAGTGACTTAGTTACTCAGTATAGTCTCTAGAGTGTAGCCAGGGATCCATGGGCTGCTATGCCATTACCACTATACAGTATACTACATTACTAGGCTCGGCTTTCCCAGGACACTTTTGTTGGTGGGGGTTTTTTTGGGCTTTTTTTTAACAGTTTGCTGCAGTGTTGTACCACTGACTGTTATAGTGTTGAAAAAAAACTTGTAACACTGATTTTTGACGCTCCACCACAAAATGAGTTGCTTAGCACATAAACCCACTTTTCCGCTAGAAGGCATTTTACGCAGGTGGGGGTGAGGTTGTTGATTTTGAGATTTTGATGGATTATAAAACTATAGCATTTATTCTACCTTCTAGTGAAATATCAAGGCATAATTTTGTTTCCTTTTGTCTTTAAATAAAATTTTATGTGTTTTATAAATAGCCAAGCCCTCATTCTGCCCACCTATTTGGATGCTAAACTTGCCAGTTTCTCATTTAGTGATTTCCTGCTGTCTATCATTTCAAGTTGTAATAACTTTTCATACAGTTGTTTGATTTTAATCTTTTTTTTGTATTGTATAGCAATTTTATTGCAAATTAATAAGATGCCAATAACTAAAAATTGACCTCTGGTGCAATGCGACTCCTTATATTTTTATAAGTTATGTGGTGGAGCGTCACATTTTATTATTCATTCCTCACCTAGACCTCAATCAGAGATTGTTTTGAGGGTTTTTTGCATTAAATTACATGGAACTGTTTGTTCCCATCATTAAAAAAGCCTCATTCTGACATCAGGGATGATGTCTTATCAAGATTTAAGTAGATTAGGAATATGACACCAGTGTGTAACATGTATGTGTTTTTTAAACAAATAAATCTGTTCCTACCAGCAAGTAATGGCCTTCTCCTCCAAAGTCCGTAAAGACTGAATGGGTTTTAACATTGCACAAAGTGTTCCACATACATACATCATTACATGTACATGTATACATGTGCATACCATAAACTATGATAAAGAACCTTTGTTTACAAAATAATCTTGTCCAAAGTTAACTTTTGGGGGAAAGGGGTCAGTAATTATGTTAATTTACTCCATAGGAGTTATATCACTGGAACGGGTACCTTGTTGGTGGCTCGAACCTGGGTCATCAAATCACAAGCACAATGCTCTTGAAAACAACTTGGCTATTTGCCCCCCCACCCCCTGTTTAGATATATATATTTGATTTCAAGAACACAATTGAAGCCCTAATGAGGGGAAGTGAAGCCAGTTCAAGTTATGCGAGTCAGTTTTCAAGTCAAGTCACCATAAACACTTTAAAAACACAAAAGGTAAACTAGAGAGTCTCTAAAGCTGATTTTGTTTTTTAAATTTTCAACTGAATTTGTTCAGGACTCAGCTGAGCTTGGACTGGGAGATTGACAGCATGGTGAAAGTTATAGTCATACAGTGTAGTGTATGCGACTGTTTCCCACCATTCATTCAGTTTGAGCACTGCATTCTGACTTCAGTTTAGGATTGATGTCTAGAACTTGTAATGACACTATTGTGCAAGTGATTTTTTGTTTGTTTTAAAATATTTTAATCTATTCCTACTGGCATACATTGGCCTCGTCTTCTGAAGGATGGAAAAGGTTCTATCATGTGTGCACAAGATGTTCTGCATACAATTTTGAATTTACAGTATCATGCAAAGGACTTTCGGGGCAGTGAAGTAAGTACTCCTAGTGAGAAGAAACTAATGTTAACTCCAGGGGGAAAATCCCCCTAGAAGTTGGATAGGTGTCTCAACTACCAGTACAATTTTGTTTTTTAACTCAATGAGTTGTCTTTTCTTCCAAAGTGATTTTCCATTGTGCACAGAGTATAATTTTAGAAGAAAGTTCTGTAAACTTCAACACAACATAGCAGGTTCTGCTGTCAGTCTGAGTCTGATCTGATTTCTTGGCTTGTTAGTTAAGGTGTTAGGAGACTGCTCTAGGTCAAGTGTATGCATGCATACACTGATAGTGATACAGGTGCAAAATTACATTGCCCGTTGGCGTTATGCAAATTTATATCGTGCATACTTGTTGCTGATACAGTGATAGTGATAAAGCAGAGAGTGTTCAGGTAATGCATCACGAAAACAGACCCACTAACCTAACCTACAGCCCTGGAGGTCAAAGACCACAAGTCTAGGTGAGAAAGTCATGTTACTGTTACAACAACTTGAACTGTAAAATATATCAATTGATGCATGCCCCTTTTGAAAGGATTCTGTCAGGTTGAACTCTTCCCCTCTCCTCTCTCTCTCTTCTCTCTCTCTCTCTCTCTCTCTCTCTCTCTCTCTCTCTCTCTCTCTCTCTCTCTCTCTCTCTCTCTCTCTCTCTCTCTCTCTCTTGAGACAGACTCTGTGTGTGTGTGTGTGTGTGTGTGTGTGTGTGTGTGTGTGTATGTGTGTGTGTGTGTGTGTGACATGAGCATGTGAGGTGTGAGTGCGCTTTTTGGAAAAGGAAGAAAAAATGGAAACTTTTCAGTATTGAGTGATAATAGAGCTATAGCAACTAACATCAGTGAAGATGTAGAGTCGGAAGGAATTTTTAGATTTAAAATACATTCCAAGCTGGTGGTGGTAAACTGCAACATTTTCCACAAACCTGTTTCCCCACAGCACAAAAAGAGAGAAAACACATACCCATTACACTACACCACGGGATAGCCTAGTGGTCAGATCATTGTGCTCGCAATTTGACAACCCAGGTTTGATTCCCGGTCGAGGGGATTTTTCCTCTGGAGTTGCATCAGTGCTGACTCCACTCTCCCCAAAAGTCCTTTGGATGAGACTATAATTAGTATAAACCGAGGCCCCGTGTGCAAACGCATGCGGAACATCTTGCGCACACATTAAATCCTGTTCGGCTTTTCGTAAGAGTAGGCCATTGTGTGCCGGTGGGAACAGATGACACGATTTACAAAAAGTGCCTACACATGGGGACTGGATGTAAAAAAGCACATGAGTGCTTATTCCATTATCCTTGATATAAAAGTTTTTGTTTTTTTTAATGAATAAATAAATGAATAAACACACACACACACACACACACACACACACACACACACACACACACACACACACACACACACACAATCTTTATTGTGTTTTCCCTGTAACTTCAGTATGAGTAAGTAAGTTTACTTTATTAGTGATCTAGCGATTCCAGTAGCTGATGATCACTTGATGAACTGCATTCATGATGCTGAAGTGAAAGGCTGTATTCTATACTTTTTTGTTGAATACATGTGTTTACTGTTTCAGTGTTTGTGTGAGTGGTGTGTCTGTGTCGTGTGTAAGCATGTCACTGTGTGTGTGTGTGTGTGTTACTCTGTGTGTGTGTGTGTGTGTGTGTGTGTGTGTTGTGTGTGTGGGGTGTGTGTGTGTGTAAGTTTTGTAAACAAAAAAGTCACAAGTGTAAAGTAAGCTATCAATAGCAATAGTATATATATATATATATATAATATAATATAATTTGCATCAATGATCAAGCCTTACTGTTTTTATTACTCATGGTTGGCTTGTCATCCTACACCCACCCCCTTTCCCATGAACCTCATCCCATCTTCTCATGCTTTCTGTTCCTAGAACTTGTAATGTACTCACTTGCTATGTAGTACTTATCTAGATAGGCATGCCTGGATGGCATGATGACCAAAGATTTTGGCAGGTGATACAGATCTATCATACACTGGCGCTGGGTGCATGTATACACGTATACATGTGTTACACGGTCACTGAATCAGTCTCTCTCAGTCTCAGCCAGTGCTAGCAGTTCAACTGCCTGTGTTTTGTGCTGTTAAATGAATTAGTCATGATTGATCTAGATGTCAGTGATATTTTTTATGATATTATAAAAAGTTCTTTTAAACATCACCACAGTCACAGATCTATACTGAGAGTGAGACAGATGATAAACTACATACATGAATTAATCATAGATTCATACTTTTACTCTAATTTGTATACAGTGCTGAAGAAACTGGTGGTGAAGTGGTAGTCGCTGTGCATACTCAATCCGGTAAGAAGTTGCAGGTTCTGTTCTTTCTGAAGACAGACTTTTCCCCTTTTTGATTCTAGAGATCATCATGTCTGGATTCTCTCTCCCTCTGTTTTGCCTCAAGCTGTTTGTGTCGGACATTTCTGTTATAATGTCGGTGTTAGTGTGAGTAATTATGTGAGTGTTTTTGTCTCTCTCTCAGTCTCTCTTGAAAGTTCTCTGTCTCCCTCTCCCACCTTCTCATTTTTCAATCATGTCCTGTCTCATCATCCAGTGAGATAAGTAACTAATAAAGTACTGATTATTTCAATTGTAAAACCAATACTACAGACTTTACTAGTACTAAATAAATTAACTAGTGAATTAGTACTACTCTCTCATGGATGAGAGATGACCAAGACAAACTTTACTACCTAAGACAATACCTTGAAACCATGGCGCAGTGGTTAGCGCCTTGGATTACGGACTGGAAGGTCTTGGGTTCAAATCCCATAAGAGTCAATATGACTTGGAGGGATTTTTTTTTAGACTCCAGCCAGTTCCTACCCAGAGTG
>JASPKP010005607.1:0-5000 GCA_030674155.1 Stramonita haemastoma | reverse complement strand
TTAATTTAAATCAGCTTATTGACTGTCCAACTCGTATTACAGACACCACTAGCACTCTCATTGACCACGTTTACGTTTCTTCCGAACAGAACATAGCTGAAGTTTGTTCACCTGTTTCTTCGTGCAGTGACCATTTCCCTATTTATGTAACTTGGTCAAGAAAAGGGATAAAAATTCCCAGGACAGGACACAAAACAATAAAATACAGATGCTTTAAACAGTTCAAAGAAGATGTTTTTCTTAATGATGTGGCAAACTCCACTTTGTCACATGTTTATCAGTATACTGATCCAGGTGAAGCCATAGACTTCTGGATACGCACCTTTTCTAAAATATATAATAAACATGCTCCAATAAAAACAAAACGAGTGAAATTCAAGCCAAAACCTCCATGGATATCAGCAGAAATAGAGAACGAAATAAAAGTAAGAGACTGTTTAAAGTCTAAACATGAAAAAGATTTTAAAAACCAAAGAAACAAGGTGACAAACATGAAGCGTGTAGCAAAACAAAAGTACTTTCAAGATCTTGTATCGGACAGAAAAAAACTGCAGACACATTTGGAAAGCCATTAATCTACTAACAAATAAAACTAACAAAAAGGCACAAACTACAGTTAAAGATATTTCATCCTTGAGCCTGAATAAACATTTTTTTGGGATAGCCAACAACCTAATAAAGTGTGAAGACTGGAAAAGTAATGATTTGAAACATTTAAGAGCATATTGTGAGTCTAAAAATATACACTCTAAATTAGACATTCCATTTATTTCCTTACCTTTAGTGCTGACATCCCTCTTACAATTAAAGCAGTCAACCACAAAAGATGTTGATGGACTAGATGGTAAAATAATTAAAAGTGCTGCGCCTGTAATAGCAGACACCCTTATGTATATTTATAATCTTTGTATTGACAAAGCTTATTTTCCTTCTCATTTTAAAAAGGCTAAAGTAATTCCTCTCTTTAAATCTGGCGCATCAGATGATCCCTCGAACTACAGGCCGATATCAATTTTGTCTATCTTATCAAAGCCTTTAGAAAAAGCATGTTAAAAAATCTTTACTTTTACATTTAGAAAAATATGACCTAATCAATCCAAGTCAATCAGGTTTTAGAAAAAAAACATTCATATCACACGGCTCTGATAAATATGGTAGACAAATGGCTTCTGAATATTAATAACAATATGTTTACCGGAGTTGTCTTCGCCGATTTTGCAAAGGCTTTCGATGTGATAAACCACACACTTCTGTTAAAGAAACTACACCTATATATAGAATATCAAAGAATACCTTTCAATTTTTTTAATCATTTTTATCAAATAGACAACAGTCAGTCTTTGTTGGAAAGTCTCCGTCTGATTTTCTCACAGTGACCAATGGCGTTCCCCAAGGTTCAGTTCTGGGTCCTATACTTTTCTCTATATATATTAATGATTTACCATTGTACATGAATGCTTGTTGTGAATTATTTGCAGATGACAATTCAATTTATGCTGAAAATCATTCCTTACAAATTTTGTCATCTAATCTCCAAGATAATATACATCAGCTTACCAGATGGGCAGAACTAAATCACATGTCCTGTAATCCAATAAAGACTAAATGTGTATAACAACCAGACAAAAGCGACAGAATCAGATCTCTTCTATGTCCCCTCTAAATGTTTCAGGTGAAAAAATTGAAGAAGTAAATTTCCACAAGGTGCTAGGAATCATTATTGATCATAATCTTTCATGGCAAGACCACATCGCCAATCTAAGTAAAGTTGTATCTCAAAAGGTGTTTCAGTTATCCAAAATAAAACATTTCCTTAATCTTAGCACTAGAAAACAGTTTTTCCATGCACACATAAGTTCTGTTATAGAATATGCATCAACCTTGTGGGATTCTGCAAGTGCAAATACATTAAAACCTCTGATTAGATTATACAAGCGTGCCATTAAACTTATTCTATTGAAATCAAGCTCATTAACTTCCGTGGACTATAAATCAGTTGGTATTTTGCCATTTAAATTGCAGTTGGAATACAACAAAGCTTTAATGATGCACAGAATAGTGTATGGAAATGCACTGCCCACTCTGGCAAAACATTTTCAAATAAATACATATCGTCATTCACATAAACTTACTGTGCCAAAACCAAGAATAGATCTGTTTAAAAGTAGTCTTGTATTATATATAGCGGTGGCACTTACTGGAATAACCTGCCAGCATCCTTAAAAAGTGTAACTTCTATGCTAAACTTTAAAAAATCATTGAAACATTTTCTTATGAATGAAAGGCTGACAGAGACTGGCTGTTGATCTTGTCTTATTAGAAGAAAAAAAAAAAAAAAAAAAGCATATTGTTTTCTTGTTAATCGGACAAAATGTCAGTCATGGTTTGCCATGACTTCATTTAATCATGTTTTACATATGTTTTTTTTGTGTTTTTTTATCACCTGTCTGTCATTCTCTGTCTGTCTGTCTGTCTGTCTGTCTGTCTGTCTGTCTGTCTGTCTGTCTGCCTGCCTGTGAAACTGTCTTTAGTCTGTCCGTCTGTCTGGATTCTATCTCTCATCTGCCTGTCTATCCCTTCTCTGTCAGTCTCTACTCTACTCTACTCTACTCTACTCTACTCTACTCTAACTCTACTCTACTCTACTCTACTCTACTCTACTCTACTCTACTCTCTAGTCAATCATATTTCTTATTTTCTAATCTGATTTTGTGATTTTTTTCTCTCATTTTGTAAAAGATAAAGCATAAGCGTAGAAAATGTTTCTTGTATTTGGATGATGTTATGGATTTTTTTTTCTTTTTTCTTCACTCATACAATGTATATGTGCAGTTTGTTTGTTATTGCTATGCCTTTCTTTTCTTTTCTTCCTTTTTCCCCAGAAGGGTGGTTGTAAAAAGGCACGTTTTCTTATGCCATTACCCTCTTTAAATACTCATTCATTCATTCGTTCATTTATTCTCTCCTCTCTCTCTCTCTCTTCTCTCTCTCTCTCTCTCTCTCTCTCTCTCTCTCTCTCTCTCTCCTCTCTCCCTCTCTCCTCCTCTCTCTCTCTCTCTCTCTCCTCTCTCTCTCTCTCTCTCTCTCTCTCCTTCTCTCTCTCTCCTCTCTCTCATGAATCTTGAAATTGATTTTTCTGTACCCTTTGTATTTAGTATTTGCTTGTTCGTTCGAAAGTATTTTCATTATCTATTTTCGTATTGTGTACATTTGCAACTTTTCATGTATATTGTTGGGGTTTTGTTTGCTTGTTTATCTTTTGTTTTGGGTGTGTTGGGGGGGAGGTGGGGGGGAGTCTTTTCCGAGGGCTGGATGTAAAAAAGCAATCTTTGCTTATTCTATTACCCCTCTTTGAATAAAGAAAGTTTTCAAAGTTTTCTCATCTAGCTGAGTAGCTCTAGCTCCCCCCCCCTTCTCAAATTACATTGTACCACAAAAGAAGTTTTTGCAACAGTCACTGAGTCAGACATATACATCACATCACACAGACATCAACACACTAATCATGACTTATAGCACTTGATAGTGTTATCGCACTATATGCCCACAACAGTTTTATAAAAGGTAAGGTCAACAAGATCTATCCTTATAAATAAGTTTATCAGCACATACCAATATCACCAAGGCCTGATGCAGTGATGGTGATACAATTTGTTTAATCTGCAAAGGGACTATACATTATACGTGTGTACCTTTGTAAGCTGAAACAAGAGATAGGCACAATGTGCACGTCATTGACTTGTTTGCAGATCTTCCCACATTTTTTAATTGGCATGAGTCAGAGATAGCATATTATATACATACATGACCCACTCAAAAAGCGCTATTCAGACATGTCAAAAATTAAGTTTGTAAAATCTTTTTCTTTTTAGCTTATTTTTACGTGCAATAGTCTGCACTTTTCATATTTTATAAAGAAAAATTATGTAGCTATTGCCAAATCTGATAAAATTGTGTTTGAAAATTATATGTTGAAATAGGTTTCTCATGACATGTGACACAAGCTTTTGCCTTTCTCATCCTTTATAGAAATTATATTTAACAGAATTTCATTAGTATGCTATTTTGACAAATGCTACAATGTAGTTTAAAATTGTCACAAACAAACAGCTAATCAGTTTATAAATACTAAATTGGGCTAATTGCTTATGTCATGGTCATGAGAAACATGGGCAACACTTTCACACATTTCTATTTATGATATAAAAACCACAGACACATTTTTTTCTTTTTTTTTATAGTTTTATATGGTAAACACATCAGGTATCTTATTCAGTGCTTTTGTAATAAACTACTCAGTCATTCATGACAAATAAAGAACAAAACTTTCTTATAACACTCAAAATATTACATGAAATAGTCACTTTTCAGACACTTAACAACAAAAAAAAAACAACAGAATGTCTTAGTCAACATAAAGAAAAATACTCAAAACTTTAATAACTCAAATCAGTATAAGGGTGCAATGAAAACACAACTTAAAACAGTTTAAGGCTACAATGAAAAAGCAACTGAAAACAGTTTAAGGGTACAATAAAAAAAAAAATAAATAAAAATAAAAAAACCAACTGAAAACAGTTTAAGGCTACAATGAAAAAGCGACTCAAAACAATGAAAAAACAACTTAAAACAGTTTAAGAGGTACAGTGATCAGGCATATATTCAAAAATAGTATTAGAATCTTTAGAAATGGGGCCAGGGGTGGGAGTAAGAAGTGATCAATCAAAATTAATTAGAAAAGATCCCAGAGTGAGATTGTTGGGTAACCAAGCGTTCTCTTGATCTGTTCTGTTTTCACCCAAGCAACATCAGCAACATCCAGAAAGAGAAATAACATCGTCTGTCCCTTAGGAACGTCACTTGGGTATCGTCAGGCTCTACTTGCAAGTTTGGAGGAACAAAAAGCACACAAACTAGAACATTAGTATTAATTGAAAAAGAAGAGGATACAATTTTGTTAAAACCTTTACAATTTTTACTTAAGGTTATCACCCTATTTG
>JASPKP010005606.1:2500-10000 GCA_030674155.1 Stramonita haemastoma | reverse complement strand
GACTCCATTTGGTGGATAATATAATGGTACCTACCATTTGATGCTTGGAGCCGGCTCTCACAGAAACTATACACTCAAGCCCCATACAACACGACGCAAACGTGCGTACAACTCTCTCTCTCTCTCTCTCTCTCTCTCTCTCTCTCTCTCTCTCTCTCTCTCTCTCTCTCTCTCTCTCTCTCTCTCTCTCTCTCTCACACACACACACACACACACACACACACACACACACACATGCCAGAGCTATACACACACACACACACACACACACACACACACACACACACACACACACACACACACACACACATGCCAGAGCTAAATGCCTCTCTTGCTAAGAATCAATGACAACTGGATTGGCGGTGCGCTGTGTAAAAATGTCACTCAGGTGAAAAAAGATCCCAGGGTCAGAATCTCTTTTTTTCATGATTATAAGAAACGAAATTCAGCTTTCCGTTAGTTAGTTCTTCAGTTTAACGTCCTTCCACAAAACAGTGATATCAGACGTTGTGTGTGTGTGTTGTGTGGTGTGTGTGTGTGTGGTGTGTGTGTGTGTGTGTGTGTGTGTGTGTGTGTGGTGTGTGTGTTGGGTGTGTGTGTAAGTGTGTGTATGTGTGTGTGTGTGTAAGTGTGTATGTGTGGTGGTGTGTGTTGGTGTGTGTGTAAGTGTGTATGTGTGTGTGTGTGTGTGTGTGTGTGTGTGTGTGTGTGTTTTTCCAAGGTGTTAGAGCCTGCACAGCATTTCACATACGCTACACAAAGGGTGTGTGTGGGGGAGGGGGGGGGATGGATAACCT
Organism: Stramonita haemastoma; assembly: GCA_030674155.1. NCBI lineage: Eukaryota > Metazoa > Mollusca > Gastropoda > Neogastropoda > Muricidae > Stramonita > Stramonita haemastoma. The sequence continues at coordinate 9,203 of JASPKP010005606.1, read as the reverse complement.
AGTGGTTACAGAGTTAAGCTTGTGATCTGACTGAGCAGGTTTAAGCCACTACCGGGACACCTGTTAGAGGGGATTTTTGCCTTTGGAATTATCATTGGTATTGATTTCACCCCCCCCCCCCCCCCCCCCGAAAAAAAAAAAGAAATCCTCCACAACACATTACAACACTACACAGCACAACCCACCTCAACATGAGCATAACACAACACTACACTACACTACACTACACAGCACAACATAGCACAGCACAGTATGGCACAACACAACTAAACACAACACAGCACAACCCACCTCAACACAACACAATCCACCTCAACACGACACGACACAACACAAGCCATCTCAACACCACACCACACCACACAACACAACCCACCTCAACACAAGACAACACTGCACAACACACCTCAACACAACACAACCCACCCAAACACAACGCAAACCACCTCAACACAACACAAGCCACCTCAACACAACACAGCACAACCCATCTCAACACAACACAACCCATCTCAACACAGCACAACCCATTTCAACACAACCCACCTCAACACAACACACACAACACAACCCACCTCAACACAACAACACAACCCACCTCAACACAACACAACCCACCTCAACACAACAACACAACCCACCTCAACACAACACAACCCTGCACAACACAACACCTCAACACAACACAACACAGCACAACCCTACCTTACACTAGGAATGTCGCTGGCGCCTGAAGCCATGCTGTCACAAACACACACGACACCCACTTAACGCGAGACAGTACTGCAGCGGAAACTTTGCCACTAGGTTAAGTCCTATTGATTGACTGGGGAGTGAGAGAGACAGACAGACAGTGACAGAGAGACAGACAGACAGACAGACAGACAGACAGACAGAGACACAGAGAGAGACACACACACAATGAGAGAGACAGAGAGAGAGAAAGAGTAAGAGAGAGAGCGCGAGATGGGGGAGAGAGAGTGAAGAAAGAGAGAGGGGGAGAGAGAGGGGGGAGAGGGGCGAGGGAGAGAGACGGGGGAGAGAGAGGAAGATAGAGGGGGTGAGGGAGGGAGAGAGAGAGGGAAAGAGAGACAGAGAGACAGACAGACAACCAGACGGGGGAGAGAGAGGAATAGAGAGACAGATAGACAGACAGACACAGACAAACAGAGAGAAACAGACAGACAGACAGACAGACAGACAGACAGAAACAGACAGCTAGAGACAGATGCAAAGAGACAGAAAGATAAACAGACACAGTCAGAGAAGTGGAAGTGAAGGAGAAAGAGAAAGCGATGGAGGGGTAAGAGAGAAGAAGAAGAAGAAGAAGAAGAAGAAGAAGAAGAAGAAGAAGAAGAAGAAGAAGAAGAAGAAGAAGAAAAAGAAGAAAAAGAAGAAGAAGAAGAAGAACAACAACAACAGCAACAGCAACAGCAACAGCAGCAACAACAAGGTAGAGAGGTATGGAGAATATGATCGGGGTGGGGTGGGGGCAGAGATGGAACATGAGAGGGAAAGAGAGAAGGAGTGAGATGGGAAAAGAGAGTCGGGGAGAACACTGAACACTAAGAGAGAGAGAGAGAGAGAGAGAGAGAGAGAGAGAGGTGGGGGGGGGGGGGGGGGCAGACAGACAGACAGACAGACAGACAGAGACTTAAAGACAGAGCGAATAGGACAGATGAGGGTGAAACAGAAAGATAGGGAAAGAGAAATAGTACCTCTCTCTCTCTCTCTCTCTCTCTCTCTCTCTCTCTCTCTCTCTCTCTCTCTCTCTCTCTCTCTCTCTCTCTCTCTCTCCTCTCTCTCTCAACTTTATGTTTCTCTCATTGCAGCTTGAAGGTGAGACTGATATAACACTTTTCGTCGATGACACGACAGTCACTACTACAATGCACACTTTCACTTCTACAACAGCTGATTTCAATGATCGCACACGTCTGGTCAGTTTGTATACACAAAGCTTTGTATACACATGAAAAGTCAGGTTTCCAGTGGTCCTACCAGTTCTGCTCTCTCACCTGCCAGGATTCTGGTATCTGCAGTGTGCTGCTTGCAGCATGCAGTGCAGCATTCCTCATAGGTGCAGCAACAGAGACCCCACCCAAGTATGTAAACTATCACTTAGCGTACGTGACGACACACGATCCTTTTCGAAAGTACCACTCGGGAGGACGGTTCAAATGGTCGAGCGAATGCAAGCGCTTTGATTTGTTTTTAGCAAGATATAGCTCTATATATAAATTCCATGTGTTATTATTATTATTATGGATCGGAGATGGGGGTGTGGGGGGTGTAATAAGAGCGTTGGATACAGATCATTATTGAAGAAGGAGCTTCCCTTAAGTGAAGAATGTGTCAGCTGAGGCCAGCAGGCAGACCTCCTGCAGAGTGACAAGCACAGGAGAGAGGACCAAGCACTACACTACACACCCTGTATAGAAAGGGAACACAGAGAAGAAGAGATCATTACTGGTAGACAGTGTGGACTTACTGGAGTTTTTCGAAGCGTGAGACACCACACTACCCCCATCATTGTGTGTGTGCTCTCAACACCTGTCTTGTCAGACTTGATACCACCATTACTGCTGCTGTTGCTGCTGCTGCAGTTTCTTCGTTGCTATGACGCTCAGTTCATCAATTAGTCAACGAGGACGTCGATCAATCAATCAATGAATCGATAAGTCAGGTTGTAGGGACACTACTGCACGCACATGGGGGAAATGAGGGACAAGGGGGTTAAAGCTCACGTGACTGTTTTGTTTGGGGGTTTTTTTTGTTGTTGTCGTTGTTGTTTTTTGGGTGGGGGAATTTCTCCTTATTCATTTTTCGTTCTTTTCTTAAGTTTTCAGAAGTTGAAAATTTGGTAAGTACTGTGAAAATGATTTGGACACAACATTCATAAAATGCAAAAGATGGAGATTGTGTTTTGATAGGAAAGATATCTATAGGGAAAGGCGTGATGGAGAGAGGAAGAGAAAACTGAAACGTAAAGCAGACAGAGAATTTTAAAAAAGAGAGAAGCAGAAACAGACATACATACATACAGACAGACAGACAGACAAACAGACAGACAGACAGCCCGATTTTCGAGATTTTTCCCCTGGAGTTAACAGCAGTGCTGACTCCACTCTACCCAAAAGTCCTTCGGATGATACTATAAACGAGAGCCCGTGTGCGAGCGCACGCAGAACATCTTGCGCACACGCTAAATCCTGTTCCGTTTTTCGTAAAAGTACACCATTGTGTATCGTGGGAATAGATGACAAGATTTACAAAACTGCATTCACACGGGGACTGTTGGTTAAAAAAAAAAAAGCACGTGTGCTTATACCACTATCCTCGATATAAAAGATTTTTTTTTAATCTGTAACAATCAGAAAGATGGATAGACAAAAAGGAATAAACGACAGAGGCACGCGAAGTATGACTGATAAGCCGAGACGAACAAAGACAGGCAAAGATAATAGTCTACCAGTAAACACTAAGCTTAAGACTAAATACGCATTGGTTATGAGTTTGGACAGCCTAGTGACAGTCACTACAGCCGAGTGGTGAAAACCGTTTGACTTCAGGTCCAATGTCCAAACACGAGACCTGTGTGTATGCGGTGGGTTTTTTCTTCAATGTTGTCGTCGTCCGTTCCTACAAGCAAAGACCTACTTTTCTTGAAGAGGGAGGAGGTTTTGGTGTGTGAGCAAGATGTTCTGCGTGCGTTAGCACCCGGGGCTTTGGGCTACAGTCTCATTCCCAGGACTTTTATTAGAGGAGAGGAGTCAGTACTGATGGTAACTCCAGGGTAAAATTCCCTAAAACGGGTGCTTTAGTGGTGACTCGATCCAAGGCCGTCAGATCACAAGCACAGCTCTCCAACTGCCTAGCTATCCCTCCCCCTATTTTGTTTTGTTTTGTCTTGCTTTAAGGGGACTGGATAGCCCAGTGGTCAGAGCGATCGCTTTCCCCCAGTCAAGTTAAGCAGCGTCAAGCGTGGTTGCCAATTGGATGGTTGACTGTTTGCGCGCCTTGGCTTCAGTACAGTTCCCCCTGTTCACCCAGCTGTAAATGGGTACCTGCCCTCTTTAGGGTCAGGGAAGGTAAAGCAGCGAGAAAGAGATGGGCGCCAACCTCAATATGCTGGCCCCTAGAGAAGCTGAGGTCTCTGAAGCCTCGCTCCCCTACGACCACACAGGTTATGGGACACCTTTACCTTTTACCTTTGCTTTAAGATATGGTCTGTTATTTATATGTTTGTCCGTTGTGTTCGACAATGACCTCCAAAAACAGTAGAGGAGGAAACAGCTGGTGTTTCGGAAATGGGGCAGAAATTTGATTATAGTGGAGATGCCTTGCCCACAGCACACCCCCACTCTTTTGGCCACGAGGGCATAAGGACAGTCAGTTCACGTGGTTTACATTTTACAACTTAATTCAGTTTTATAATCACCGGATCTTTGTTTTCCAAATGGTATTCAGTTTCATGGATACGAAAAAAGAATTGAGTCGCAGACAGAGGCAGAGAGAAAGAGAGGCATTTGTTAAAGAAAGAGAGGAAAAAGAGACAGAGAGTAAGAGATACGCTTGTAAAGGAAAAAGAGGAAAAAGAGACAGAGACAGAGAGTAAGAGAGGCACTTCTAAAAGAAAGAGAGGAAAAAGAGACAAAGACAGAGAGTACGAGAGAGGCATTTGTAAAAGAAAGAAAGAAAAAAGACAGAAACAGAGAGTAAGAGAGGCACTTGCAAAAGAAAGAGAGGGAAAAGAGAAAGAGACAGTAAGAGAGGCACTTGTTAAAAAAAGAGAGAAGAAAAGGAGTCAGAGACAGAGAGTAAGAGAGGCACTTGTTAAAGAAAGTGAGGAAAAAAGAGACAGAGACAGATAGTAAGAGAGGCACTTCTAAAAGAAGGAGGAAAAAGAGACAGAGATGGAGAGTAAGACTAAGAGAGGAACTAGTAAAAGAAAGAGAGGAAAAAGTGACAGAGTAAGAGAGGCATTTGCATAAGAAAGAGAGAAAAAGAGACAAAGAGTTAGAGAGGCACTTGTAAAAGAAAGAGAGGAAAAAGAGACAGAGAGTAAGAGACAGGCACTTGTTAAAGAAAGAGAGGAAAAAAAGAGACAAAGACAGAGAGTAAGAGAGGCACGTGTAAAAGAAAGAGAGGAAAAAGACAGAAACAGAGAGTAAGAGAGGCACTTGTAAAAGAAAGAGAGGAAAAAAGAGACAGAGACAGAGAGTAAGAGGGGCACTAGTAAAAGAAAGAGAGGAAAAAGAGACAGAGACAGAGAGTAAGAGAGGCACTAGTAAAAGAAAGAGAGGAAAAAGAGACAGAGACAGAGAGTAAGAGGGGCACTAGTAAAAGAAAGAGAGGAAAAAGAGACAGAGACAGAGAGTAAGAGGGGCACTTGTAAAAGAAAGAGAGGAAAAAAGAGACAGAGACAGAGAGTAAGAGGGGCACTAGTAAAAGAAAGAGAGGAAAAAAGATACAGAGACAGAGAGTAAGAGGGGCACTAGTAAAAGAAAGACAGGAAAAACAGAGAGTAAGAGAGGCACTTGTATAAGAAAGAAAAAAAAGAGACAGAGACAGAGAGTAAGAGAGACACTTGTTAAAGAAAGAGGAAAAAGAGACAGAGAGTAAGAGAGAGACATTTATGAAAGAAAGAGAGGAACAAGAGACAGAGAGTAAGAGAGGCACTTGTAAAAGAAAGAGAGGAAAATAGAGACAGAGACAGGGCTGAAAACAGAGGAACAGATGTGAACAAGTAATCCATTTTCGCTCTAGCACTGGGCTTGCTAAGGGCTTACTAAGTAGTTGAGATTTACGCTCTCTAGGCGTGAAAGACTTTGGGTACAAAGTGTGTGTGTGTGTGTGTGTGTGTGTGTGTGTGTGTGTGTGTGTGTGTGTGTGTGAGTGTGTGTGTGTGTGTGTGTGTGTGTGTGTGTGTGTAGTGTGTGTGTGTGTGTGTGTGTGTGTGTGTGTGTGTGTGTGTGTGTGTGTGTGTGTGTGAAGTCAAGTCAAGTCAAGTCAAGTCAAGTCAAGTCAAGTCAAGTCAAGTCAAAATGATCTTTATTGAGGGTAAAAGATTAAGTTTACACAACTTTTTTTCATCCTGCCCTCACAAAAAAAATCAAGAAAATTGACTTCTGAAACAATCAAATACAAACATCAACCTTGGTTGAAAACTAAAAAAAATGAGGATTTTCATCCAAACAGAATCTCACAACAACTCAAAACAGTAACATACTCAAGTCATACATACAAAATGATAGAAATACAAAATAACATGGGTATGAATAAGAACAAAGCAGCCAAATGTGTCAAGCATAAGGGTGGGCTTATAATTTGTCCATCAGATGTTTCTTCAAAAGTTTCTTAAACATTTGTTTTGAAGGAACTGATTTTAGAAGGGAAGGCAGTTTATTCCACAATGTTCTTCCTGAATAAGCAAGGCTGGATTTATAAGAGATTGTTATGGGGCCTGGGCAAAAACAGTCTATGGGTAGGCCTGTTTTTATTGACAGCAAATTTTTCCAAGATTTTCTTTGGGGCTTTCCCGTTTAATATATTGTACATACATAGATACTTGTTGAACTGCAGTCTTTCTTTGAGTGGAAGAATATATAGTTCTTTGTAGTTGGTGGTGGTCAGTGTATTAGGATTCAAACGGATTAGTTTCATAGCTCTTTTGTGCAGGCGGTTTATATGCTTTAAGTTT
>JASPKP010005605.1:7500-10000 GCA_030674155.1 Stramonita haemastoma | reverse complement strand
GTCTAGGCTAAAGACTGTTTTTAATAGCTCAGCAGCTTCATATGTTACTTCAAACGACGAGTCTGAGTGTGCATTTGTGTCTAAAATTGGTTGATGGTACAGTCTCTAAATCGGATAGCTCCGTTTGGACTTTACTACAATCAAACCCATCAAGACAAATGTTCACCTGCTCTTGAGCCATTCATATCTTGGGGCCAGTATATATATCTATATATATAAATATCTATATATATATTAATAGACGGGAAAATAGACTAGCTCCTTTAATTAACCTTGCCCACTCTTAGCCCTACAAATATAACAATACTTTCATTGCTGTACGCTGATATCCCTCTGCGTTTGATAAAATCAAATATTTCAATGTGCCCTTACACACACTAAATATAGATCCCATTATACCAGATGTTACACCCTGTATGCTTATTTTTAGTGCCTTGTCAGATACTTCCAAGAAATACGACACTCTGACGTAATTATGTCACTGACGCCATAAGAGAAGCAGATGGCCGGTCAATTAAGGACAGAGACGGGAAGGATGTTAATTAGCTAGTTATCTCATTTATGGCGTTCTGGATCCGTAAATTAATAATAACATATACACTGGAATGCTAGCACTGTGCATACGTACATGAACGTTCACGCTATTCTGGTAACTGTTAGTTGAAATAGATGGCAATTTTGTGAGAGTGTAATCTCTTCTGTCCTTGGGGAGAATGGCATCCGTGAAATGTTGTTGTTGCCTCCGTTTTTCTGTATATATATATATATATATATAATATATATATATATATATATATATATATATAATATATTATATATATATATATTATATATATATATATATATATACGTTTTTGTACCTGTGTGTGTGTGTGTGTGTGTGTGTGTGTGTGTGTGTGTGTGTGTGTGTGTGTGTGTGTGTGGTGTGTGTGCAGACACCTGCATGTTTGTGTGCACGCACACAAAAGACATACACACTCGTCTACATGGTGTGAATCATGTGTCCCTTTTTAGTCTCCTATATGCCCAGGAGACAGGCGTCAGTGGTTGATGAGGTAAAAACAAACCACAGCCACAGCAACAAATTGGGGGGGGGGGGAGGTGAGGAGGAGGGGGAGGCAGGAAGGAGAGGAAGATGGGGGGGGGGAGTTACTGGAAGGGAAAGCAGCCTTATTAGTATAGTTGGATGCAGATATAGTGTATGCCCTGTGGTAGTCACACACACAGACACAGACACAGACACAGACACACACACAGACACACACACACACACACACACACACACACACACACACAACACACACACACACACACACACACACAGAGTCATTTTGATGACCTTTCTTGTCGAGGCGTGTGTGTGTGTGTGTGTGATTCAGATTCAGATTCAGATTCAGAATATTTATTGCCAAGTTAAACAAGTGAACAACAACAGAACGGAAACCTATGAAATTAGATCTGCACCTGCAAATAAACTCTTCGCAACACTTGTGTGTGTGTGTGTGTGTGTGTGTGTGTGTGTGTGTGTGTGTGTGTGTGTGTGTGTGTGTGTGTGAGTGTGTGTGTGTGTGTGTGTGTGTGTGTGTGTGTGTGTGTGTGTGTGTGTGTGTGTGTGGTGTGTATTTTGTGAATGTGTGTTTTGTGAATGTGCAAATGTAGGTACATATGTGCGCAAGTGTTGCAAAGTGTTTATATGCAGGTACAGATCTAATTTCATAGGTTTCCGTTCTGTTGTTGTTCACTTGTTTTTCTCTGTCAATGTAACATCTCGTAAGATGTCTAGAACGCGAAAATAAAAAAAATATTCTGACATGGAGTGATTATCTCATAAACAATCATCTTAAACAGATTAATCAGACAAGTTTCAGATATTAATTTTAGAAATTAATAACCTTTAATATTCCTTATACCAGCTATATAAAAGCATATTTTTTGTCGCGGTGGTTCATGTTTGTGTGTTTGTTTGTTGATGTGTTTGTTTGTGTTTGTCTACTTGTGTGTTTATATGTTAGTGTGTTTGTTTGTTTGTGTGTCTGTTTGTTTGTGTCTGTTTCCTTGGGTGTTTATATGTTAGTGTGTTTATTTGCTTGTCTCACAAAGATTGCCAGGGGGCTGATGTGACAACATTTGATGAGGAGCAACAATAAACCGATTTGCGTTGTCTGATTTGCATTGCAAAAGGAATCTGTACACTGCTGTGATTATGCAATGAGACAGCCATGTCCAACGTGTAGTCAAAACTGATACGAAAAGTATAAAAACAAAACAAACAAAACAAATGCAGCAATTCAGCCACAAAATGATTGGCAAGGCAAGACAGATACCAGAATGTGCAGGATGATTTCATTGTTTTGTTATTGTTGTTGTTTCTAGATCATTTGTATGAATAAAAGCAGGAGAAATGATTCAGAGGTTTAGCTACTGACTGATCACCATTTCACGGAAAATGACAGGGGGTTAGGTATTAATTACCTGGATCAGCAATAGCAGAAAATATATT
>JASPKP010005604.1:10000-15614 GCA_030674155.1 Stramonita haemastoma | reverse complement strand
TTCTCTCTCTGTTTGCCTTTCAAAAATTTGGTGAGTTCTAGGCCTGTCATTCACTGGGGGTTCCATTTTTCCCTTGGTCTGTCTCTTTTTTCCCTCCCGGACAGTGCCTGGTAGTGTTTGTTTTTGCAAGCCTTTCGTCTTGTGTTTCCCCAACCTTTAAATTTTTTTAATATACTAAACGTGATTCAAGTCGAAATCCAGCCCCCACATTTAAAAGAGAAAAAAAGAAAAAAAAAAAAAGGTCGGGTTTATGGTCTGGATGAAGGAAAGATAACTAAACTTGCTTTACTTTTTTTTGATCTGCGGCTGAAAACCAAAAGAAAACGGTGTGGGGGGAATATGAACGAGTGAAGGGGTGGAGCTTTTTCCCTGGGCGGGGAACCATCCACGGCAGCCGATCCCCGGTTGGCCCCTCAAGGCACCACTCCTCAGTGTCCCACGCGGGGAGTTGTCTCCCCTCAGCCAGTCTCCCAAAAGCCGACGAGTTCGAAGAAACTGAAGTTTAGATGGTAGTTTGCCTTTTTTATGGTTAATACGGTTTTTCGTTTGCTGCTTTTTTGGTTCAATTTTTTTTTTTTAATGTTTTGGAATTGTGGGGAAAAAAGTTGTCCATTACTGGGTTTGGGGTCAAATCGAATGAATGCCTTCCTTGGTGTTGGTTGATGTTTTTACTGAAATCTGAATTATTTTGGTTACCGGCGACTTTTTTAAAAAATTTTGGGTTTTTGATAAAAAAAAAAAAATTGATTACGTTGACTCAGTGACCAGAGAACCGTGACACCATTTTAGAATTCTGCAACTTCGCAAAACTGGCGGAAATTTTCAAGGTTTTTGGGCTCGTGTTTCGTTTTGTAACAATAACTGCCCCCTGTAGATCTAGTTTAAAGTTTGGCACGTGGTAATATTTTGTCCCCCCCTTTTAGGGTTTGGGGGGGGGGGGCCCCTCTTTCCCAGTTTTTAAATTAATGGATCCCCCTTTTCTGGAAAATTTGTGTGACTTTCCTTTTTTAAAAACCTCTCTTTTCCTACCCCCCTTTTTTTCCCCCCCTTTTCCTTCGATTTACCTTTCTTTTTGTAAATCTTCACTTTTTTTTTTTTCCTTTTGGGAAAAACATTTTCCCCTTTTTATTATTTTTTTTTGGTGACTAGGTTGTGATATTGAAAACGTTGGGGGGGGCCCTTTTGGATGCTCATTCTGCGTTAAATTTCCCCCCATTTTTCACCCTTTTGTACCCTAATTTCCCCAGCGTTATTTCAAAATCATTACTATAACATTTTTTTTTTTTTTTAAATTTTTTTTGTGTATTTTTCAAAAGGGCCCATTTATTTTTTTTTTTTTTAAAAAATTTTTTTTGAAGTGTTTTTTTTTTTTTTTTTGGTTTGGTTTTTTTAACCCCGGGGTTTTTATTTAAATAAAGGGGAAAAAAGGGGGCGGGTTTTACCCTTTAAAGACCCCCCTTTTTTTTTTTTTTTTTTTGTTTTCCCCAAAAAGGGGAAAAATAAAAATTTTTTTAAAAGGGGGTGTTTTGTTTTTTAAAATGCTTTAAAAAAACACCCCAAAAAAACTAGATTGAAGGTTTTGGATTTTTGAGGGATGGAGGGTTTTTGGGATGTTGAGGGGTTGATTTGTTGCTACAGAACGGGTTTGAAAATAAATATTTGGTTTTCCCCCGAGGGGGGCCCCTGTGTGGGGGGTTTTTGGGCTTTTCAAAAACAAAAGGGTGAAATGAACTGCAGGCAGCTAGTTTCAACTGGAAATAAAATCCCGAAAAACAGCGCAGACCCAAGGGTTTGGGGCAGCAAAGCGGGGGAAAAGAGTTAAAAAGGGGGATAACAAAGATGCTCTTTTTAAAATCATGGGTAAGTCAAAACCAGGGCTATTTTCGTTGGGTTAAATTTTTAAGTTATGGGACTGTTCCCATTTTTAAAAAAAGAGGGGGACAAGGGTTTTAGGGCAAACAAAGATGCTCTTTTGGGAAATCTTGGTGTTAAAACCTGGCTACGTTTCGGGGGGATCGGGTGGTCTGGGTAGAATGCGCCCCCCCTTTGAAAGCAAAAAATCTGGGTGGGTTTGTGGGGTTTTGGTTGTTTTTTGTTTGAGGAATTAGGGAAAAAACCCAAAAGCCCCCTTTTTTACACACCCTTTTTAGCTGTGGTTATGTAGAAAAAAAACCCCGGCAACAAGGGGTTTTGGGCCCGGGAAAAAATTCGTAAAAAAAAAAAAAGCCACTCTGATCGGGAAAAAATTTTAATACAGTTGCTTTTGCGGGAAAAAAAAAAAAGAAAAATTTGGGTGGCGCTGCACTTGTGGAAATGCGTTCCCCCCCGGGGGAAACCCCAAAAAATTTCATCCCGGAAAAATCTCCCGTGACATGAAGGGGGTTTCAAACTACAAGTCGGGGGAGAATTAAAGCAAAGTATTTTACCCATTTCAGCCCCACAGTTTTTTAAAATTTTTTTCCCCCTTCCTAAATTTTTTGGGCCCTGCTCTTTCTGGGAGAGGCAAAAAGCCAAAAAAGGGGGGTTCCCCCCTTTTTTTTGAAAAAAAAAAATGGGGGGTTCGCAAGTTTTAGGGTTTTCCTGAGAAGGACTTTTTTTTTTAAAAAATTTTTTCCGAGGAAACTTTTTTGGGTTCCCTTTGGGGTTCTTTTAACAAAATGACCGTGTTGTATAGTGATTATCTGTTTTGTTCATCAGAAAGACAAAGCACAAAGATCAGGGGATGGATGAAAAAAAAGCACTTTGGTGTTTCCCCGTTATCCTCAATTTAAAAAAAAGAATAAAAAAAATTTTTTTTTTTTTTTTAAATACCACCCCAAAAAATGTGATGGTTGGGGAAAATTTAGGTTCAGACGGGAAAAAAACTCGCAATTTTTGATTTACTTCAAGACGGGGGGGTTTTTTTGGGGTTTTTTAAAGCCCCAGCGGAGGAGGTTCTTTTTGGGAAACGTGGGTCTTAAAAAAACCCAGCAAGCTCTCTCGGAAAAAGTGGCGGGTTTATCCTGCTTTGTGAAGATGAGAAGTTTTGGGATATGTAAAAAAAGCTAGAATTATCCATGCCCCCCTTTAAAGGGGAATTGGGCTTTTGTATGCGTTCCCGCTTTCAGGTCACCCTGTTTTTCAGAAAATGAGAAAAATTTCCTAAATTTTTGTCTGAAATGAAAAAAAAAACAAAAAAACAAAAAACCCCCGGGGGCAAAATTACTGGATAGGCTCAAAAAAACTTTTTTTGAGAGCCCGGGATTTGTTTATGATCATTTACAAATTAAAGGGGGGAAAAAATGCTTTTTTTTGGTTTTGGGTTTTTTTTTTGGTAAGGGCATATCTATTTTAAAATTTTCAGTTAAGGATAGAGTTGTGTAGTGTAATTTCAGGGGTAGGGAAATGTTGTGGTTTTTTAATGTAATTTTAGGTTTTGCAGTGTGGTGTGGGTGTGGTTTGGGTGTGGTGTGGTGGGGTTTTGGGTTTTGTTTGGGTTTGGGGTGGGGGGTAGATGAAACCCGAGGGCCCAAAAAGTTTGTTAAAAAAAAAAAAAAAAAGAATGGTTTGGGGTTTTTAAAAAAATTTGGCAAGTGCAACACATATGTGTGTGTGTTGGTGTGTGTGTGTGTGAATAAGATTTAAACAGCTTTTTTTTTGTCTAGACATTTTTTGTATTTATGTTAAAAAATTTTAAAAAAATTTTAGGCGAACAAAGCCCAAAATGGGTGTGTGTTGTGGGGGTGGGGGGTGTGTGTGTGGCCGCGCGGGTGATGGAGAGAATTTAAAGATCACTTGCAGGCAGATTGTGGGGAATAAGATTTTTAAAAGGGTTTAAGCAGTTTTTTTGGGGGGGTTGGGGGTGTGTGTGGGTGGGGTGTTGTTGCTCAATTTTTTTTTCCCATTGGGGTTAGTTTTTTTGGGTAATTTGAAAAAAACCCAAAAATTTTTTTAAAAATTTTTAAAATGTGGCAATACTGTAAAAAAAATTGAACCCCCTTTTTTTTTGTTTGTTTCAATTTAACCCCCCAAAATTTTTTATTTTTTTAAAAGTTGAAATTTAAAAGGGGTTTTTTATTTGACTTTTGTTTTATACTGCAGGGAATGAATTTATTTTGGGGGATTTGAGCGCAAAGGGGTCTTTTGGGATATTTTGTTTTTGTTGGCGCGGTGTGAACAGTGCGTGCATGCCCTTTTTGTTTACACAAGTTTTGGGAGAAAAAAAAGAATCCCCTTTTGGTGTGTGGTGGGTGTGCCTTATGTAAAGTTAAAGGAAAGGGGGGGGAACATTATTTCAGAATAGCCATGGGAGAAAACCCCCCTCTGCAAAAGGGTGTTTGGGGGATTCCATAACCTGTGGTGGGGTAGGGGAGCGAGGATCGGACCCCGCTTTTTTTGGGGGGGCCCCCCTGGGTTTAGGGGGGGGCCCATTCCTTTCCCTCGTGCTTTACCTTCCCTGACCCCCCAAAAGGGGGGGTACCCTTTACAGTGGGTGAATGGGGGGGGATGTCTAAAGCCAAAAGGCTGCAAAGGGGAAAAAGGTGTCAAACTGCTACAAATTTAAAAGGGGCCCGTTTATCTGTCTGCAATTTAACTTTGATTTCATTCTCCCCCCAAAAAATGTTTGGGGTTTTTGTTCCCTAGTTTCTGTTTTTAGCTGAAAATTTTCTTTAACAATTTTAAAAAAACCCCCCCCAAAAAATTAAATGAAATGGTAAAATTTTTTTTTTAAAATGCCTTGAAAAAATATATTTTCGCCCCCCCCCCCCCCCCCCAAAAAAAAAAAATCATTTTTTTCCTGGAAAAAAAGGGTAGTAACCCAAAATATGATGAATTAAAAAAGGGGGGAAAAAAAAAGTTTTGCTTTTGAATAAACCCTTTTCCCCACCCCTTGTAAACAAACACAAACCAAGCATGATACACAACAAAAGAGATTGCTTTTTATTTTTTTTTTTAAAAACATTTCTGAAAAAAGGATTTTCAGGTTTTAAAAAATTTGGTTTTTTGCTATATGCTGAAAATAAAAATTTCAGATTAAAAAAAAAAAAAAAAATGAACACAATCCGCTGTTTAGCCACGATTGTACAAAAATCAATTGAATTACCTTCAAGTTTCACACATAGTTTTTCTGCGATTTCCCTTAAAAAAAAAAAAAAACAAAAAAGCAAATCAAAGGGTTTTTTCAGAACGAAAAAAAAACGGGTTTAAGGTATCCCAGGGAAGAGTTGGAATTTTTAAACAATTTATTCTCTACCATGACTCCGCCAAGGGCTAATTTATTTAACTTTTTTTCTGTTACAATTCGGCGCCGTTATCAGGTTAAACATCAAGAAAACACATTACCAATCTCCAAGTGCCGAATCAATAAAAAACAATCAACAACTGTTTTGGAATAAAAGTGTACCATTTCCCCCAAAAAAATAAATGCTAGTTAAAAAAAAAAATCAAAACAAAACAAAAAAAAACCCCCAAAACCCAACAAAAATAACAAAACACGAACCAAAAACCTTTCAAAAAAACCTTTTTTTTTTTTTTTTTTTAAAAACTTTAATGCAAAAAGAAAGAAAAAAAAAAAAAAAAAAAAATAAAAGTGAAATTAAAATTTTTTAATTAAAAAAAAACACACAACACAAAA
>JASPKP010005604.1:0-5000 GCA_030674155.1 Stramonita haemastoma | reverse complement strand
GTGTGTGGAGACAGAGAGAGAGAGGAGAGAGAGGATGAGAGGAGAGAGAGGAGAGTGAGAGAGAGAGAGAGGAGAGATGGAGAGGAGAGAGAGGAGAGAGAGAGAGAGAGAGAGAGAGAATAAATTCAAAATTTTTTGTGAATGGTTGTATGTGTGTGAACTGAATGATTCGAATGCAAGTACTTGTCTTCTTAACAAGAATCAGCACTCTAAAAATTCCATTATACTGTCATTATCATAATAATCATTTTTAAAAATATTTTTCTCATTATTATTATCATCATTTTCATCATCATGATACAAATTTAAAGCAAAAAGAAGTATTACTGCCCAAAATTATTCACACAAACAACATATGCCCCTCATTTTTTTTTTTTCTGATGACATGAATTAGAAAAAAATAAAGCAGACCAATTTTTTTGTACAACACATTGAGAGTGGTTGCTGAAGAACTTGTCCCCAAGTGGACATATCATCATCATCATCATCATCATCATCATCATCATCATCATCATCATCATCATCATAATAATAATAATAATAATAATACATGGAATTTATATAGCGCTATATCTTGTCAAAACAGATCAAAGAGCTTGCATTCGACCAATACAACACACAAGCAATCAACAACAATTGATAGTTCTAGCAAATTCGAATGTACACACACACGCATGCACGCGCGCACACACACACACACACACACACACACACATGCACACACACACACGCACACGCACACACACACACACACACACGTCTACAAATGTGGACTCTAATATGATGATGGATGAGGAGGAAGACGATGATATCAAATTTCATCAATCAGGTGAAAACCAGGGGTTGGCAGGGGTGAAGGGGCTGCGTGTTCCATGCTGACCTGGTTGTGAAATCTTTGAAGAGGAACTCCTTGTAGATGGCATCCCGACCTTCCACCATGCTCCAGCCTGCCGAGGTCAGAGGGGTCAAGGTCGAACTGCGCTCCTCTTCCGTCAGCTTGGCTTTCTTGGCTTCCGATGCCTGCACACAGGATTCTGTATTGAACTCCTGCACCACGACAGATCTCTTGTGCTCAGTACTGACTGCAGAAGAAAGGAGAGAGAGAGGAGGGACATTAATTTAACAACAAACGTATTGACTGTAACTAAATCTTTGTCTTCAAAAAACCTTTTTTTTTCTTTTTTTTCCCACAAATATACCCAGTGTGTAGTGAAAAAACTCTCTCACTTCAAGTAATAAACATTCCAGTCAACAGGACGATGACTCTTCCCACTAAGAGAGACACTTTTTAGGAACACAGAAGAACGATCATCAGTGATCATCAGTTATGTTGTTGCCGCATGTTCCCCAGATCAACACCCTGAATAACGCACTCTGACTCACCCCACCCATCTGAGAAATCACTGTAAGACTGACAATTCACACTGGATGAAAAGTCTGTGTGTGTGTCTCTTTTTTAAAATAAAACCACCTACGCAGCCATACCCACACGTCAGATGATTGTTTTTTTCTCCTTTGATGGGAGAGTAAGAGTTCTTATGCTTAAGAGCTTGTCACAGCCGGGGGACAATCTCAACATAACAACATTATGTGACGCTCCACCACAGAATGAGTCACACTGCACCTGACCCACTTCTCCCCTAGGAGCCACTTTAGGCAGGTGGGGGGGGGGGGGGGGGTTAGGAGGTGGATTTTGAGAATCTGACTGGTTATTAAAACTACAACCATTCTTCTACCTTGTACTGAAGTATCATGGCTTAATTTTGTTTCTGTTTGCTTTAAAAACACATCTGAAAATACTCAAGCCCTTATTCTGACTACTACCTACTACAATGAAAATCTTGACAAATTCTCATTTTGTTGCCTCCTACAGTCTAACACTTCAATTTTGAGAACTTTTCATACAACTGTCCAATTTTTAATCTGTTTTTCTGCATTGAATACCTTAAGTTGTTTTTTTTTTGCTGATTAATAATATGCTAAAGACTAAAACAAATCACTTCCAGAGCAATGCGAATCATTATGAGATGGAGCATCACATTTCAATTAATTAAGGCTTAGGGTCTTAGTTACCATCAATAAATGACAACACATATGGCCTGGACCAAGCTTAAAAGACCTAAGTACCAAAAACGCCAGCCAAACTCCAGAAAAATTATTTCTGCATTTTCCTTTATAAATATTTTTTTATTTATCAGCACGGATGGGGATAGCCTACTGCAAAGGTTTAGAGCATTGCACTCATGATCTGACAACCCGAGATCAAGCCACCAACCAGGTACCCATTCAATTAGGATTTTACCCCTGGAATCAACATTAGTAGCTGACTCTATTACCCTGAATGAGATGAGATGAGACTATTATAAATTAACTCATGTGGTGTCAGTGTGTGTGATGCATGTAGAACATCTTATGCATGCGTTTGATCTTATGAAGCCGAAAGCCAAAAGCTCTAGTCTCGCCTAGGTGTTTTCAATATGAGACTGGTGAATATTTTTTTAAAAGCAAACACACACGCACAACACACACACACACACACACACCACACACACACACACACACACACACACACACACACACACACACACAATCAGTGCAGACACCACTCTCCTAAAAAGTCCTTTGGATGAGATTATAAACTGAGGCCCCATGTGCAAACAAACGCAGAGCATATCTGCGCACACGTTAAATCCTGTTCCGCTTTTCGAAAGGGTAGGCCACTGTGTGCCGGTGGGAACAGATGACAAAACTGCATACACATGAGGATGTAAAAAAGCACATGAGTGCAGACACACACACAAACACACACACACACACTCCATTATCCTCGATATAAAAGAATAAATAAATAATAAAACACACACACACAAATCCACATACACACACACGCACACAAATCACACACACACAAATCCACACTCAAACACACACACACACACACACACACACACACACACACACACACACACACACACACACACACACAAACACACACACACACACACACTGGGGAGAAAGACTTCTCTAAGCAAAAGGTTTAAAATTCAGAACCCTCCCAAGCTCAGTAGTTGCTTTTACTTTTAACATGCTTTCTTTCTTTCCTTTTTTTTTTTTTTTTTTTTTTAATGGTTGTTACTTTTTACTTAAGATCATTTGAAGGGCATTTTTTACCACCTGATAGTGATAGTAATACTATCTGGGGCAAATAAAAAAAAAGAAATGGGCCACAGGAACTAACCAACATTCAAGCTTTTCATTATCAGTTTTGTGTGAGTGAGAGTATACATGTGAGAATGTGTGTGTGTGTGTGTGGTGTGTTGTGTGTGTGTGTGTGTGTGTGTGTGTGTTGTGTGCGCGTGTGTGTGTGTGTGTGTGCAGTGCAAGAGTGTGTGTTGTGTGGTATGTCTTAAGTGCGTATGTAATATATATATATAATAATGTCAAGTTGAACTTTTATTTCCAGTTGGTACACTGAATAAGCAATGATTTGCGGGGTGTTTTTTTTTATAATTTTTTATTTAAATCAAGCCATCTAGGAAAAAAATAACTTCATCAATATTGAATTAAAATTTATACATAATTACAAACCTTAACAATGTACCAATAAGAAAAAACACACTGCAACTCACACGCATGCACACACATACACACACACCCACAATGTATCAGTGACACACACACACACACACACACACACACACACACACACACACACACCTATGTACATGCATACAAGTGCACACGTGTACCGAGTTTTTATTAAGAATTCTTTTAAAATCAAAAAATGTCAAACAAACAAATTATATCAGGAGCCTTACAATATCACCCATTCTTTTACATTCATACTTGATAATTTTTTTAAAAACACAACAAAATGACAAGAACAAAACATAAAAAAAATACTAGGCATTCATTGCTGTTAGCAATAGCATTGACAATACTGTCAGCAATGATATTCCTCCTCTCCCTCCCCCTTTGGTATATGCAAACGTATTTACCTCATTTGTGGCAATACTCTTAAAGTAGTGCCTTTTAAACATTAATATATGTCCATGCAATAACAATCAAACAAAACCAAAAATATCAGACAAATAATTGAATACAAATGGTAATGATAACAGTGATAGTAGACTGATACAATAATACTGGTAATAACCCATCACCACAAAGAGAAACAACACAACAATAGCAAACAAAAAAAAAGGGTATAAAAGGATTGGGGGTGGAGAGGGGGGGGGTCAAGGAAGGAGGGGAAAAAAACAATCCATCAAACAGAAAAAAGTATAATAAAGAGCAAATATGAATTATGTACATAAATAAAAAATAAACCCTATTAACTCAAGAAATAAAAGCCCATGACCAAATGGACTTTCAAACCATAACAACAACTATAATAGTGCTATCAAATCCCTTCACTAACAACAGTAAAAAACAACATCCAGGATAAATCCTGTTATATTACTATTAGACAAGATAAAAGGCATGAAAAAAGAATGGGAGGGTAAAAAGGCAAGTCACCAAATCTAGCCGTCAGGTCAGCCATTAGCTGTTTTCCTTTTCCTTGTTTTCAAATTTGCAGATTATACATAAAATATAGATTACTCTTACACTTTCATGAACATTGATAACAGCTGAATAAAAAAATGTTGCTGCTCCCCCCCCCCCCCCCCCCCCCCCACATTCCACAAACATACACAGCACATGTAACTAATATTTGGAGTCACAGTAAATGTAAATCAACACCTGAAATTGTGTTGTGTGGTGTGTGTGTGTGTGTGTGTGTGGTGTGTTGTGTGTGGTGTGTGTGTGTGTGTATGTGTGTGTGTGTGCGCGCGCGCGCACGTACATGCGTGCGTGCGCACGCGCACACAGCGCGTGTGTGTAAACTCATGCACACAAGTGTATTCATACGTGCATGCATGTGTGCGCGCGTACACGTCCGTACACGCACGCACCACCAGTTTTTAGTACCGCCACAATTATCGTTTCCCTGGAAACGG
>JASPKP010000560.1:40000-42179 GCA_030674155.1 Stramonita haemastoma | reverse complement strand
TTGAACAGTCTTGTCTCCCAGGATGCAGTGTAGATTTTGGAAGCTTCATAAAACAATTCCCAAAGGCGAAAGGGAAAAGCTGAGCGTTTTTACAGGGAAAATTTGGGTTTTTTTCCCTTTTAAAAATATTTTAGAAAATGAAACAGTATAAATTTTTCACGAGTCTGTTTTTAAAACATGCCCCCAGTTGTTGATTGTGGACACAAATGAGGGGTTTAACCCCCTTAACAAAAGAAAGGCACACATCATTAAAAAAATTCAAAATTCAAAATCGCGGGCCAATGATTTAGGCAAATTTTTTCTCAAGTATTAGGGATAGTGCTGTTATGTTTCGGAAAAAGCATTCAATTTTGTTTGTTAAGGTGGTATCCTGAGCAGTGGACGAACCCATTATTGTACCATCCATAAAAAAGGAGACATACACAAAAAATAACTATAGATGCATAATTTTAAAAGTAATAAATGTATAAGTTATATAGTTCTATAATTAATTAAGACACAAGAGGGGCCCAAAGTAATAACGTACTGGGGAATATCAAGCGGGTTAAAAAAGAATTATTCTACAATTGATCATATTTTTACTTTTATGGCATTTGTTCAAAGCATTAGAAACGCAAGTTTATAATGCATTTAAAATTTTAAAAAAGCATTCGACTCTATTTACGAAAACTTTTATGGCCAAACTTTTTAAAAAATAACATAAACAGTAAGCTATACAAATGTAAGAAGTATTTAATGAAGTTAAACCCAAAAATACAAATGGACTTTTACAATATCATTGCTGTACCAAAGGGGTCAAACAAGGGACATATGCAGTCCTGTTTTGTTTTCCTTTTTATTAATGATTAGCATTAGAAAAATTAAAAAAGGAAAAAAGGTGTTACATTTTCGCATGATGTTTTAAAAATCTTTATTTATTATTTGCAGATGATATTATTTGTTGTCAGAAACAGCGTAGGGCTACAGAATCATTTTAATAACCTTTAAGGGCAGTAGTAATTTAAATGAGGGTTTAAATGACTAAATAAGTAATAGTTTTTAAAATGGAGGTATTAGCTTCAAAGAGAAAGGGGTTTAAAGGTGAAAAAAAATGAAGATTTAAACAGTCAAAGTACGGGCATTTTTTTTTAACAAAATTTTTCTTCCCACACATGTGAGGACTTGGCAGGGAGAGCTAAAAGCACTAAGAAAATACTTGTTACATTTCAATTAGAAAAAAAGTTCACCCATCGTATTTTTAAAAATGTTCGATGGACAGAACAACCCAAAGTTCAGTAGGGGCTGAAAATATGGCATTTTATGGGCAACATATGGTTAGAAAAAGTCATACTTTGGTTTTTAAAAAAAATTTTTTTTTGGGGTAGATTTAAGGGAAACCCAAAGAGCTTTGTATGGTGAGTTAAACGATATCCCATTATTTGCTCTAGTAAATGTATTTGGGTTTTGGCTAAAATAACCCTATGGAAGAACACAGAATACCAGTAAAAAATTAAAAAATTGATGTCTTTTGATCAAAAGGGGGGAAAATTTTAAAGTGGGCACAAATACGGACAAGTAGACAGACTGGGTTTTTATTTTTTGGGATAACCAAGGAGTAGAATCAATTTCGGCATTCACTAAAGTTTTCAGACAGAAAAATTGTAGACTGCAGAGGCAAGAATGGAAATAACCACATTCAAACGAGTGAAAGATTTCAGTCATATGCTCTGCTGAAACCAATCACTTAATGGAATCATACTTAAAAATGAATATAAATACTTGGAAAAGAAATGCTTTCACTAAATTTAGATTTGGGGTTTCACCCATATCGATTCATTCAGCAAGATTTAGTAAAACAACTAAAAATGATCAGTTGTTATGTCCATTGGGTAAGGCTGATAATGAGGATAAAAATTTCACTTCATATTTTTATGTCCAGCTTATGACGACCTTCGGGAAGAATACATTGCAGAAAATATTCCCCGTAATCCTTGTGCATTTAGGTTAGGTCTTTTGTTGTCATGTCCTACGAGCAACACAAGGAATTGTCATTACATATACACAAAGCACTGACAAGAGCATTATAGCTATAAGTTAATGATTGTAGTATACCTTTTGGGGCATAAATTTTTTGTTGTTGTCTTTTGCAAAATGTTTGTCATTTCTTTTTGATATTTGAAATTGTAAGGCCCCTTCAGGA
>JASPKP010000560.1:32500-35000 GCA_030674155.1 Stramonita haemastoma | reverse complement strand
GGAGGAGAGAAGAGAGAGAGGAGAAGGAGAGGAGAGAGAGAGAGAGAGAGAGAGAGAGAGGAGAGGAGAGAGAGAGAGAGAGGAGAGAGAGAATGACAATGACAATATTTTATTGTCTATAGCATTACAGCCCTTAGACAAGGGGGATAATCAAAATACAAGAATGGAATCAATTTATTTCACACACACACACACCAACACACACACACACACAACACACACACACACACACACACACACACACACACACACACACACACTCACAGAGAAATAATATAGGATCGTTTTGACATAATCTTACAATAAACATTTTTATCTTACTTCCTAGATTTCTTGTTTCCTTATTTTTAATGCTAAGCTATGTATTTTGAAAGGCATAGAATTGTATTTTCATCAGTATGAGACAGAATCACTGCAACTCCGTTTTGATCAGGCATACCAGAGAAGGATTGCAGTATGGCACAGTTTTTTACAGATATCTTTATATGCTCTGTGGGGAATAGGAAGTGGGCTTCATCTTTCAATTCATTTTCACAGAATGGGCAATTTGCATCCACATGATCATTCAAATACCACATTTTAGAATTTTTTAGACCACAAACCCTAAGCCAAAACTTTGCAAAATTGTCTCTGTGCCACTTGTTCGTAACACATGATAAATATTTTTCTGCTTGAAAAACATTTTTAAATGAATGAAACCATTTATACTTTTCCTTATTCTACAAATCGGAATTCCAGTTTTGTATGTAACAAGAAATTAACCTGTCTTTGAATTTTTTTAATGAAGGTTGATTGGTATCCAATGCCTTGACATAACCAAACCATACCAAAACCATTTTCTATCAATTTCTGTTGCACATTAGATACCCAGTTAAAACGGCCTGAATCATGTTGAAACAAAAGCATTTCATATGTCTGTCGACATATTCTTGACATGGGCAATTGAACTAGTTTCAACCAATACCTAATACACTTCACTGATGTTCTAATATAAAGTGGATATCTTCCTGTTTGTCCATAGACCTGTTTGTTTGAGGAATGCAGGGGAACATTTAGGAATCTTTTTATTGCAAATGTATGTATAATTTCAATTCCTTTACAATCTTTATCTAATCCCCAAACTTCAGCTGCATAAGTTAGGATCGGTTCAATTTGTGTGTCAAATAGTTTCCAAAATAACTTAGGATCAGTTGACTTTAATCTTTTCAGTGACTTTAATATTTCTATGACCCCTTTCCTTCCCTTTCTGCAAACCTCAGACAAAGCAGTACTAAGACTTAATTTTGTTGTGAAAAACATACCCAAGTATTTATATGAATTAGTTACTTTTCCCTGTTCAGTTCCATAATACCACTGTTCCCTTGAAGCTAAGTGCCCTCCCTTTCTAAAAACCATCACATTTGTTTTTTCAAGGGTAACTGTCAAAAACAACTGATCAGCTTCTCTTTTTAGGCTATTAAGTTGGTTTTAGAGACCAACAGCTGTGTCAGGCAATAATATGACATCATCTGCAAAGAGCAGTAGAAATATTTCATTTGCACCAGGGAGTAACTGAATACCATGTTTTCTAGTTTTACACAGATTAGTAGCTAGTTCTTTGATAAAAAAGGAAAACAATTGAGGACTCAGCACACATCCTTGTTTTACACCTCTAGGGCAATCAAACTACTCAGAATAACAACATTTGTCACGCACACAAACCAAAACAGTGTCATAAATACTTTTTATAGCATGGTAGAGTTTGCCTTTTACCCCAGTTTTCTTCAAAACATTCCATAATACATTTCTATTTACCGAATTGAAAGCTTTTCTAAAATCAACAAATGCCACATAGAGTTTTTTGTTTTTAAGCAAAAAAGTTTGGACTATTGCATACAATGTAAAAAATATGATCTATTGTGCTATAACGTGCTCTGAAACCAGCTTGTTCTTCAATTATCTTTTCTTCTTTTTCTGTCCAATTCTTTAGTCTTTTGTTCAAAATATGTGTATACACCTTGCTCACAATGCTTGTTAATGCTATACCATGGTAATTATCTGAATTATTTGAATCTCCTTTCTTATACAGTGGGATAATAACAGATATGGACCAATCTGTTGGGAAAACACCCAAGTCAAAGAAGCCATTAAAATATACAACAAGAAAATCGATAACTATTGTGTCTGCATGTTTTAACATTTCACTCACTACTCTATCTGGCCCTGCACTTTTTCCAGCTTTTAGGTTACCAGTGCTGGCAAGAACCTCTTGCTTGGAAATAGGGTCATAAAACAGAGTATCAGACATTTCTTCTTCTTCCTGATCTTCAGGGTCATGTACAACTTCAGAATCTGATACTGGTAGGGAATCATGAAACACACTAAAAAAAATGCTTGTACCATTGTTCAATACTAATATTATTGTAGATAAATGTTTTCCTATTCACTGATCTAATTGTCTGCCAAAATAACTTGGGATTATTTACTGACTGTTTCAGCTTTGTTAATCTTGCCTGATCAA
>JASPKP010000560.1:0-22500 GCA_030674155.1 Stramonita haemastoma | reverse complement strand
TGGAGATGGAAGTGTGGTGGTTTTGCAGTGTCTCTGTCATGATGTTTTCGAGGAAGAGGTTGAAGAGTACAGGTGAGAGAAGGCAGCCCTGGCGAACCCCAACGGTGGTCTTGAAGAACTCGCCCACGTGATTGTTTATGAAGACTGCACTTCTTGCGTTCTCGTACAGAGCCTTGATGACTTCAATTAGGCAGCTGTCAATGTTGAAGTGCCTGAGTACTTGCCAGAGGCCGTCATGCCATACCCTGTCAAAGGCCTTTTTGAAATCTATGAAATTGTGGTACAAGTCTTTTTGGTGTTGGAGATGTTTCTCTATCAGAATTCTCAGATTGAAAATTTGTTCCATTGTGCTGCGTTTTGGTCTAAAGCCCGCTTGTTCTTCTGCCAGGAGTTTTTTCGCTTGGTTTTTCAGTCTGTTGAGGACTACCTGCGCATGATCTTGCTGGGATGACTTATGAGACTGATGGTTCTGTAGTTCTGGCATTGCTTAAGGTTTCCTTTCTTTGGCAGGGGTATTACAAGAGGGCTGTGTCCATTATTTTGGCCATTCTTTGGTGTCGTGGATCTTCTGACAAAGTTTGTGAATCGCCTTGCTGTTTCATTCCCTCCATTTTTTATGAGTTCAGCTGGGATGTTATCGATTCCAGGGGACTTCCCTTCTTCAATTGTTTAATAGCTGCATCTGCTTCACACCTTAGTATTGGTGGGTCTTTATCTTGGTGTTCAGGGGGTTTGTCAGAAACTATGTTGGTATTGGGCGTAGTGGGTAGTTATACTATCCCTCACAGTATTCTGTCCAGCGTTGGAGGATGGCATTGTTTTCCGTTAAAAGATTTCCTTCTTTGTCTTCTATAACAGAGGCTTTAGGCTGTGTGGTTTTCGTTAGTGCTTTCAAAGTGTCGTAAGCTGTTTTGCTGTTTCCCTTGGCCATTCCAGCTTCGATGTTGTTGCATTGTTCTTTATCCACGCTTCTTTGGCTTCTCTCATCTTTTTCCTCACTTCTCTGTGGCTATCCATGTACTTCTTGTAAGCTTCTTGACTTGTGAACTTCTGTTTCTTAAGTTCTCTTCTTTTTGTCGCAGAGGTCAAGAACCTCATTTGTCACCCAGGGTTGTTTCTTTGTTCTGCTTCTTCCTAATGTTTCTTCTGCTGCTGTCGTTAGCACTTCTTTGATGTTGTTGGCCAATGTGTCCACATCATTGTCAATGGCTGTGAGTGCGGCGAACTTTCCTCCTATGTTGGCTTGGAAGATCTCAACCACTGTTGGGTCTTTGAGTTTTTCCAGGTCGAATCTTATGCGTGGGCTTTTTGGCTGGTGTTTTGCTTTCAGTTTCAGCCTGATGGTGGTAAGTACAAGGTCGTGGTCACTGCCAATGTCAGCTCCTGGGAATGTTCTTGTGTTTGCCTTGTTTATGCTGGATTTGAATCTTTGGGGTGACAGAATGTAATCAATTTGATTATGAATCAGACCATTTGGTGAGTGCCAGGTTGATGTTCTGGATGGCTTGTGAGGGTGGAGTGTGTTAGCCAAAGTCAGTTTGTGCTTCTTTTGGAATTCCAGCAGCCGCTGTCCTCTGTCATTTGTTTCTCCCAGTCCAAATCGTCCTGTGGTTCCTGCCCAGGTGTCATAGGCATCAGGTCCCACCCTAGCATTCCAGTCGCCTTCCACAATAAGGATGTCTTTTTTGGGCGTTTTGGAGATGACGTTTTCAAGTTCTTCATAGAATTCTTCTATCTGGTCATCATCGTAGTCAGATGTTGGAGCATACACTTGGATGATGGTGAGATTCTGGGGTTTTGCAGAAACTCTGATTGAGATGAGTCTGCTGGATACTGGTGTGCAGCTGATGATGCTTGACACAATCTCTTTCCTGACAATAAAGCCTACTCCATGTCGATGTAGTTTCCTTCTCCGCTGTACCATATTTTGTGGCCGTCTTGCGTGGTTGTTTCTCCGAAGCCAATCCATCTGACTTCCGCAAGCCCTATGATGTCCCATTTATACCTCTGTAATTCTTTGTGTAAGTTCCTGTACTCTTCCTGCTTGGTACAGAGTCCTCACATTCCATGTACCAATGGTTGCCCCTTTAGCTGGAAGCTTTAGAGTTGGTTCTGCCCCAGTAGCACACTTGTCACTCCCACCCTGGAGGCTTGCAGTGGGTAGCGCGGTCGTTGTTGATCCGGGCCTCGACCGATCTGGCATGTCTTTCTGTTTTGTTTTTTCTCATCATGTCCTTTCAGTGGGCTTGAGGAAGCTTGGTGGTGCCCATCTCCTCTCCAAGACTCCTACTGGTGGGTAAGAATGCACCAGCCCCTCACAACGTTTCGCCCGCCAGTAGAAGCGGTTACCGGGGTGTGGGTGGGTTAAGGACCCGGACCCAGAAGTGAGAGTTGAGTGCCAAGTGAGGACCAGTGCTCCCGTCCATCCCGAGGGATGCTACTGCCAGGTTTACAAAGGTACCACCTCTCCTTAAGCACCCCATACACCCCAATCTTTAGATTAGCAGTACTAAAATCACTTCTACTCTCCAAACTGATCTAGTAAAGTGTCTTTAGATTAGTGGTACTAAAATCACTTCTACTCTCCAAACTGATCTAGTAAAGTGTCTTTAGATTAGCAGTACTAAAATCACTTCTGCTCTCCAAACTGATCTAGCCGAGCTGTGCATTCTGCTAGAATAGCGGTACCAAAATCACTTCTGCTCTCCAAACTGATCTAGCCTAGCTGTGCATTCTGCTACCCAATCCTCCTGAAACTTGCATCAAACAACTACAAAAAATGTGCTTTGAATTTGTGTGGGACAAAAAAACCCAGAAGATTAAACAAAAAAAATTGCTGTCCATGATTTGGAAGGAGGGTGTATTGGTATTTCGAATATTGAAGTATATATAAAGGCATTAAAATTAGATAGAATGAAAAAAGTAAAATTCCGAAATGAGCGACTATTGTACCATTCTTAAGCCCAGAGACAGACTTAATCTACATGTATGGGGCCAAATGTTTTGAAAAGAGTAGATTACGTCCGTTTTTGAGAGACTTTTTTCTCCCCCCAATTTTTTTTTTTTTTTTTTTTGGGGGGGGGTTGAGCGTGCACGCGCGCGTACGTGCGTGCGTGCGTGTGTGTGTGTGTGTGTGTGTGTGTGTGTGGTGAGAGAGAGAGAGAGAGAGAGAGAGAGAGGAGAGAGAGAGAGAGAGAGATAGAGAGAGAGAGAGAGAGAGAGAGAGAGAGAGAGAGGAGAGAGAGAGAGAGAGAGAGAGAGAGAGAGAGAGAGATTGGTTGCTTTATTCTTTTATATCGAGGATAATGGAATAAGCACTCTTGTGCTTTTTTACATCCAGTCCCCGTGTGTATGCAGTTTTTGTAAATGTCATCTGTTCCCACCGGCACACGATGGCCTTCTCTTACGAAAAGCGGAACAGGATTTAGCGTGTGCGCAAGATGTTCTGCGTGCGTTCGCACACGGGACCTCGGTTGAAAGTCTCATCCAAGGACTTTTGGGGAGATTGGAGTCAGCACTGATATTAACTCCAGGAGAAAAATCTCCTCGCCCGGACTCGAATCCGGGTTGTCAAATTACGAGCGCAATGTTCTGACCACTATAGGCTATCAGTCCCCCCCCCCCCCCCCCCCCCCCCCCCCCCCCCGAGGAGAAGAGAGAGAGAGAGAGAGAGAGAGAGAGAGAGAGAGAGAGAGAGAGAGGAGAGAGAGAGAGAGAGAGAGAGGCAAGGCAAGGCAAGGCAAAGTATTTTATTCGAGGATAATAGATAAGCACTCGTGTGCATTTTTACATCCAGTCCCCGCCCTTTTCAGGGATACATCAAGATGAAAAGATACTAAACCATAAGAGAGAGAGAGAGAGAGAGAGAGAGAGAGAGAGAGAGAGAGAGAGAGAGAGAGAGAGAGAGAGAGAGAGAGAGAGTGTCCAAATGAGCGACTACTATTATACGATTCTTAAGCTCAAAGATTTAATCCACATGTACAGGGCCAAACGTTTTGAAAAAAAAGTAGATTAGGCCTTTGGACACAGTATAGTGTAGTCAATCCTTGCATTTCGCAAGGACTTAATTGCAATAGTTTTCAAACTTGGTACACTGGTAGATAAAAATACCATAAACAACATATCAAAAAAGTAGGAAAAAGTAGGCATCGGCAGATACCGAAAATCAATAAACAAAACACACAAATAAACGATATTTCACACTCTGAGACTGATCGTTTGCTATAGCTGGCTTGCTTCTGGCGCCGCGGCATCCTCCCTTTTTTGGTCAGGCTCCACCCAGTTTTGACCGAGAAAGGCCTATGGCGGCAAGAGAAAGGAACTTGGCGCCAACGCCTTGACGCTACTTATTCTTATTTCGTTTAGCATTAATGACCTATCTTTTGAAATTAAACACACGCCTAAAGTAACTGCTTAATTGTTTTTACGAGATGCATGACATGTACTGCGCTGATGTGCATATTTGACCAGACAGCATCGAAACAACTGTCCACATGTGTTGGGCCAGTTCCTACATTATACAGTAGTGGAGGAATGTAGTATGTATGGTAAACCACTTTTGTCAAAATCGGCTCTCTGTGTGCTTTGTTTTGCTTTATTTTAAAGTGTTTAACTTTCATGAACATGGCCAGAGGTCCTGGCATGAAGAGAAATAGTCATTGTTTAGAGTTTCAAGCCATGGGCGTCATGTGTATATATATATATATATATATATATATATATATATATATATATATATATATATATATATATATATATATACATATATATATATATATATTGCGCACACATGTGTGTATGCATATAAATATATATATATATATATATCTATGTGTGTGTGTGTGTGTGTGTGTGTGTGTGTGTGTGTGTGTAGTGTGTATATAACACAATCGTATAAATAACAGCATATATATATATATATATATATATATATATATATATATATATATATATATATATATATATATATATATATATATATATATATATTATATATAACAGTATCAAAAAGTGTATCTGCAGTCCTTTCTGATGGAAAAGCATGTGTATCAGTGTATGTGTGACAGTGTCACATCATCCCTTTCACTTTCTGTCCTCTTTCTTTCTCTGTATGTGTTTCTTGTCTCTATCTGACAGTGTGCATATGATCTGAATTTAGTGGATCCTATTTACGGCACTAGTGGATATTTACTTCTGAATGAACGGGATGCAACTTTTTTCTGTTTAACTTTAACCTTAGGGTGATGTGTGACTTTAAAAATGTTTTGTTTATCTTTGTTACCTGCTCTACAAAAACACTGATCTAAAGCATTGTTTCGTTGCAATTTTGCTGGGCTTTTCACCCCAGAATTTTACCCAATGGCTGATTACGTTTTTGTCCAGATGAAAGGACTGACTTTTTATATCTATGTGTGTTATGTGGAGAAAGACTGCTGACTGATAGCCAAGATGTA
Source organism: Stramonita haemastoma (assembly GCA_030674155.1). Taxonomy (NCBI): domain Eukaryota; kingdom Metazoa; phylum Mollusca; class Gastropoda; order Neogastropoda; family Muricidae; genus Stramonita; species Stramonita haemastoma. The sequence continues at coordinate 17,047 of JASPKP010000560.1, read as the reverse complement.
GTGAAGCAGACTGTTAAAGGTGTTGCAGGTTTCCAAAACGCATGCTTTGAGGGGTGACAGTGAACTCTTTTACAAAATCGTGGCAAAGTGTAGACGGAGCATGTTGGCAGACGTATTGCAGCATCTTGCCATCAAAAAAGATCTGAAGAGACAGAGAGAAGAGTAATATTTGTATTATTCAGATGTGAACAACCTAGCTCTTTGATCCAAGAAAGCTAGATTTCATAATTCATCTGAATGTCTCTTTTGCGACCAGCCAATTATTGATTTCCGAAAGAAACGACACACTATTGTATATTAAAATCGAACATTTAGTTTCCAGCAGCAGATTGAAGAAAGCTATTTCAAGTATGGACCAGAGAAGAAATGGGCGGAAAGTGTGTGTGAAAGAATCAAGCTGTCAGTGACCTTCATGCTACAGATGCTGTGCATCACAAGCAGTGCAGTGTCCACTTCACAGCTATGAAATCTATCCTTACTTTTTGCCATTCTTCACGGATCACAGCAACAAACCTCGGCAACTGCAGGCAGACCTCGTGATGAAGCCTTCATGCATGTCATGGCTTGTTTCAAAGAGAATAATATGAACAAACCACTATCATGGACTTGTGCACAAAGATGAAAGAGTATCTCTATGGTGACACTCCCTACACAGAGAAATACATGTGGCAGAAAGTAGAAAGTCACTTTGGTGATGAAGTGATTATTACCTGCGTCAGAAGAAAATAAAATGTCCCTACATTAAGGTCAAATGCAGAGAAGATCCTGGAGAAAAGGGCAAAATCCAGAGTGAAAGATGCAGAGAAAGGAGAAAACAGAATAATTCAGACAACTGCAAAACTTCTCTTATCAGACATGAAGAACGTCATTACCTTAACAACAGAGTATACTTCTGCTGCAGAACTTTCAAGTATCACAAACACCTGATTTTTTTTTAACACACAAATGAAATTATTTCCCATAATCATTGGATCTGTTTCTCTGAATTTTGCTGGGAAGGAAAACAGACCCTGACTTGACAAGTGCTTCTCTTGGTCAGGCACTGATGCAGGCAGCACAACCAACAGTACTCATCCTTCCCCTTCAGATTGCTTTTGGGGTTGCCATGCACCAGCAGACTGGCTCCAAAGACCTTGCTGAACGTGTCCACAAGCTTGGTTTTAGTTCTTCATAATTATATGGTCAGCCTATTTGAAATGTGTGCTGCTGCTGACCAGAGAACAGACTTGGTAGGCATTAAAGCCCAACATCTGGATCCAGTTTGTTGCTGACAATGTAGATTATCAGATCAGGACACTGGATAGAACTGGTACCTTCCATGGTATGGACATTATTGGCGCAGCCAACCCTGGCTCCAAACAGTGTAAGGCTGTACATGGAATCTAACATTTTCACCAGAGACAATGTTCCCATTTCCTACTTTGAAAATTCTGCAGCTCGTTTATCATTAGCACACGAACTATTACAAGATTTTGGTGTTGTTGACAAAGCCAGGCCACTGGATTTTCTGTGGTAACTACTACTACTACTACTACTACTACTACTACTACTACTACTACTACTACTACTACTACTACTACTACTACTACTACTACTACTACTACTACTAAGTAGAATTTATATAGCACCTTGCAAAGACAAATCACAGCGCTGCACTCAACCCATTCTTGCACAGTCATGCAACCAACGAAAATTAACAGTCTCAAACAATCAAAAATGTGCACACACACACACACACACACACACACACACACACACACACACACACACACACACACACACACACACACACACACACACACACACACACACACACATATCCTGGCCTCTCTGTTCCTCATGTTCAGGATCATCAGGGATAATACAAGCTGTGTGCAGTGGAAACTATTCAGATCAGAGTTAGAGCAGCTTGACATTTCTCTCCATTATAGACATGGACCCCACAAACAGTCTACTAAAGGCCATCCAATGCATCTGTCCTGAGGACTGCAATTCAAAGGGATGTACATGCAGAAAAGACATGGGCTCCTATGTTCTGTGGCATGCGGACAATACAAAGGCTGGAGCTGTTTCAATGCACTAACCCTTCTGGAAGTGGATGAATTTGATTCACCAGGTGTGCCTGATTTTGATTTATTCTGCTGCTTCATTTCATCCCAGCAAGACTGCACTAGAAGAACTGAGCTTTCCATAACTATCAGATGTGTACTGATTCTTCGTTGGGAACTATGTTCTGATTATGCCGACTGAAGTGACTTGCCACAGTGATTATTTGAACTAACATACTGTTTGCCTGTACCCGCACTGTTTTATTTTATACTCATTGTGAAGTTCTGACCTTCAAGGAGAGACTAGCACTTTACTCAGCCGTGGGGACTGTACAGTGGTCGTAAACTTTGGTTTAATCCTGGTAAAATGCAGGAAAGCATACATGATTTTGCATGCTTATGGGCTGCTAACGCTCAATTTAGCATATAAGCAGTATATTTACATTTATTTTTGCTTTATTTTGCGCTTAATGGTGACTCTATTATCAAATTCGTAAACAGTATGTCGAAAGCTTTCCAACGATATGCCACAAGACCATATTACAAACTGTTTAAAAAATATGGTAAAATCCAAATTTTATGACGTCATAAAATCTTTAAAAAAGTGACCTCCCGAAACTTAGATCGCCCTACTTTTTGGATATGTTAATAGTTAGCTACTTTTCTATCCAATCATCGCAAAAGCATTACTATTGCAATTAATTCTTTTCTCGGCACTTTTTTTGCAAATATTGACTAGACTAGTAGATTTGGACACAGTCACACATCATCACCCTCTCCAAGAAAGGAAATCTTCAGCAGTGCCAGAATTACCGCCCAATCAGCCTCATGTACCATCCAAGCAAGGTCATGCTGAAGAAGCCACAAGCAGAGACCATAATCATTGCTGAAGAACAAGCAGGTTTCAGAGCAAGGCCTAGCACAACTGAACAGAGAGAGAGAGAGAGAGAGAGAGAGAGAGAGAGGAGAGAGAGAGAGAGAGAGAGAGAGAGGTGGGGAGGGGATGGTTGCAGAGGGGGTGAGAGAAAGACAGTAGGCCTATTGTTGGCAGGGCTAGGCTAGCGTGGGAAGTGTCAGACAGTGTCAGACCGTGAAAGAGAGGTACAGACAGCTGGAAGGTTTCAAGTGCTCAAAGTTAAAGAAATAAAACGTTAAGTACTCCATCCGTGATGGGCTATATGTAGGTAGTGTGTGTGTGTGTGTGTGTGTGTGTGTGTGTGTGTGTGTGTGTGTGTGTGTGTGTGTGTGTGTGTGTGTGTGTGTGTGTGTGTGTGTGTGTGTGTGTGTTTGTGAGGGCACACGAGCGTGTGTATGTATGTGTATGTGTGCGCGTGCATGCGCGTGCATTCGCGTGTATGAGTGCATGCTTACATGCGTAAATAATTAGTTTATGCTATATATCTTTTCTAGTCAATGGTCAGAATAACGTTGTATTCCTACATTGATGTGTGTGTGTACGTGCGTGCGTACGCACGTGCCGGCTGGCGGAGGGGTGGGCGTGTGTATGTGTGTGTTTGTGATATTGTTATTTGAAGTTACCTTAGAATGTTTGAACCAATATGTAATGTAGCTAGCTATCTTGTGTCTTTTGAGATTATTATTCGTATTAAGATATGCATGTCAGTATCGTAATTGCCCTTCATGGGAGGATTTAAACTTCTTTTGACTTGACCAACAGAAAACGAGGGAAAAAATTTCCGAAGGCTATCGATGCAAGTTGATTGCTGATAGTAGGGGAACATCTTGCACACAGTTAAATCCTGTTCCGCTTTTCGCAAGAGTAGGCCATTGTGTATGACGTTTAAGTCGAGCTATTATGACAAAGTTTCACAATGACCTATCTGTGTTGATATAATTCCATCACGTCATCACACACACACACACACACACACACACACACACACACACACACACACACACACACACACACACACACACACACACACACACACACACACACACACACAAAGCCCTGAGGAAGGCAAAAGCCAAAATATTGGGGAACACTTGATATAATTATGTTGGTATTGTTTTACTTTCGCTTTTTGTGGCACACACACGCGCGCGCGCGCGCGCGCACGTACGCACACAGAGAATATCAAAGACACATCTGAACAAACTATTTCAATGAAGGCAGCCATAGTATAGTAATATATACAGGATGCAGAAAGAAGTCTGTTGGCCCTGTTGTCAATATATAAAGGATGCAGAAAGAAGTCTGTTAGCCCTGTTGTCAATATATAAAGGATGGAGAAAGAAGTCTGTCTGTTGGCCCTGTTGTCAATATAATTATAAAGGATGGAGAAAGAAGTCTGTCTGTTGGCCCTGTTGTCAATATATAAAGGATGGAGAAAGAAGTCTGTCTGTTGGCCCTGTTGTCAATATATAAAGGATGCAGAAAGAAGTCTGTTGGCCCTGTTGTCAATATAATTATAAAGGATGGAGAAAGAAGTCTGTCTGTTGGCCCTGTTGTCAATATATAAAGGATGCAGAAAGAAGTCTGTTGGCCCTGTTGTCAATATATCAAGGATGCAGAAAGAAGTCTGTTGGCCCTGTTGTCAATATATAAAGGATGGAGAAAGAAGTCTGTCTGTTGGCCCTGTTGTCAATATAATTATAAAGGATGGAGAAAGAAGTCTGTCTGTTGGCCCTGTTGTCAATATATAAAGGATGCAGAAAGAAGTCTGTCTGTTGGCCCTGTTGTCAATATATAAAGGATGGAGAAGGAAGTCTGTTGGCCCTGTTGTCAATGTATAAAGGATGCAGAAAGAAGTATGTTGGCCCTGTTGTCAATGTATAAAGGATGCAGAAAGAAGTCTGTTGGCCCTGTTGTCAATGTATAAAGGATGCAGAAAGAAGTCTGTCTGTTGGCCCTGTTGTCAATATATAAAGGATGCAGAAAGAAGTCTGATGGCCCTGTTGTCAATATATAAAGGATGCAGAAAGAAGTCTGTCTGATGGCCCTGTTATCAATGTATAAAGGATGCAGAAAGAAGTCTGATGGCCCTGTTGTCAATATATCAAGGATGCAGAAAGAAGTCTGTCTGTTGGCCCTGTTGTCAATATATAAAGGATGCAGAAAGAAGTCTGTTGGCCCTGTTGTCAATGTATAAAGGATGCAGAAAGAAGTCTGTCTGATGGCCCTGTTATCAATGTATAAAGGATGCAAAAAGAAGTCTGATGGCCCTGTTGTCAATATATAAAGGATGCAGAAAGAAGTCTGTCTGTTGGCCCTGTTGTCAATGTATAAAGGATGGAGAAAGAAGTATGTTGGCCCTGTTGTCAATGTATAAAGGATGCAGAAAGAAGTCTGTTGGCCCTGTTGTCAATGTATAAAGGATGCAGAAAGAAGTCTGTCTGTTGGCCCTGTTGTCAATGTATAAAGGATGGAGAAAGAAGTCTTGTCTGATGGCCCTGTTGTCAATATATAAAGGATGCAGAAAGAAGTCTGTCTGTTGGCCCTGTTGTCAATGTATAAAGGATGCAGAAAGAAGTCTGTTGGCCCTGTTGTCAATATATAAAGGATGCAGAAAGAAGTCTGTTGGCCCTGTTGTCAATGTATAAAGGATGCAGAAAGAAGTCTGTTGGCCCTGTTGTCAATGTATAAAGGATGCAGAAAGAAGTCTGTTGGCCCTGTTGTCAATGTATAAAGGATGGAGAAAGAAGTCTTGTCTGTTGGCCCTGTTGTCAATGTATAAAGGATGCAGAAAGAAGTCTGTCTGTTGGCCCTGTTGTCAATGTATAAAGGATGCAGAAAGAAGTCTGTTGGCCCTGTTGTCAATGTATAAAGGATGCAGAAAGAAGTCTGTCTGTTGGCCCTGTTGTCAATGTATAAAGGATGCAGAAAGAAGTCTGTCTGTTGGCCCTGTTGTCAATGTATAAAGGATGCAGAAAGAAGTCTGTCTGTTGGCCCTGTTGTCAATGTATAAAGGATGGAGAAAGAAGTCTGTTGGCCCTGTTGTCAATGTATAAAGGATGCAGAAAGAAGTCTGTTGGCCCTGTTGTCAATGTATAAAGGATGCAGAAAGAAGTATGTTGGCCCTGTTGTCAATGTATAAAGGATGCAGAAAGAAGTCTGTCTGTTGGCCCTGTTGTCAATGTATAAAGGATGCAGAAAGAAGTATGTTGGCCCTGTTGTCAATATATAAAGGATGCAGAAAGAAGTCTGTCTGTTGGCCCTGTTGTCAGGGCTTCAGCATCTTCTGCAACCCTTAGATCAGTTTTCTTTTTCTGTTGTTTTTCCCTGTGACTTTATTATCAGTTTATTTTGACTGAAGTTGATATCATGATCCATGTAAGGTGTGTGTGTGTGTGTGTGTGTGTGTGTGTGTGTGTGTGTGTGTGTGTGTGTGTGTGTGGAAGGTGGGTGGGTAGTGGTGGGTATTGGAGCATGTGCTTTTGCACACACACACACACATGCATGCACACGTGCTAGCACGCACACACTCACACTCACAGACATGCATACTATCAGAGGTACATAATATGTACGTCAGCATGTCTGTGTGTGCCGTCAGCGCGCAGGGGTGGGGGTGGGACGGGGAGGTGGGAGGTGTTGGGAGTTGGAAGGAATTTCAATCTTTTCGTCCACATTGTAAGTACATTCTCTCTCTCTCTCTCTCTCTCTCTCTCTCTCTCTCTCTCTCTCTCTCTCTCTCTCTCTCTCTCTCTCTCTCTCTCTCTCTCTCTCTCTCTCTCTCTCCCCCCCTATACTCAAATACCGCCCTTCTCTCTTTCTGAGCGCGCGCGTGCGTGAGTGTGTTGTGTGTGTGTGCGCGCGCGCACGCGTAAGTGAGTGCGTGCATGCGTGCGTGTGTGCGTACGTGTGTGTGTGCGTGTGTGTGTGAGTGCGAGTGCGAGTGCGAGTGCGAGTGCGTGCGTGCGTGCATGCGTGCATGCGTGCATGCGTACATCGGTGCAGACTCCACACTCCAAAAGTCCTTGGATGAGACTTTAACGAGTTCCCGTGTGTGAACGTTCGCAAAACATCTTGCACACACGTTAAAACCCGTTCCGCTTGTCTGAAGAGTAGGAAATTGTGTGCTGGTGGGTAGAGATGACAAAATTTATGAAACTGCATACACACGGTGACAGCATGTAGGCTATGAAAGCACATGAGAGCATATTCCATTATCCTCGAAGTAATAGAATTGTGGTTTTTTTTAAAAGAATCTCTCTCTCTCTTTCTCCTTAATGAAATATGCCCTCTCTCTCTCTCTCTCTCTCTCTCTCTCTCTCTCTCTCTCTCTCTCTCTCTCTCTCTCTCTCTCTCTCTCTCTCTCTCTCTCTCTCTCTCTGACGTTTAGTTTCTCTATAGTTTCTTGTTCTTGGTATTTCTTATTCTTGTTGATGTTTAGTTTGTGTTTTCTTTATCTTGATCTTATCCCTGATGAGGGCGGGGACTGGATATAAAAAAGCACACGAGTGTCTATTCATTATCATTGAATTAAAGAATTTGCCTTGCCTTGCCTTGTCTTGTCTTGTCTTGCCTTGCCTTGCCTTGCCTTGCCTTCTCTCTCTCTCTCTCTCTCTCTCTCTCTCTCTCTCTCTCTCTCTCTCTCTCTCTCTCTCTCTCTCTCTCTCTCTCTCTCTCTCTCTCTCTCTCTCTCTCTCTCTCTCTCTCTTCGCGCGTGCGTGCGTGCGTGTGTGTGTGTGTGTGTGTTGTTGTTGTTGTTGTTGTTGTTGTTGTTGTTGTATTCATTCTTTTATTTATTCTTTTATTTTGAGGATATTGCAAGAAGCATTCCTGTTTTTTGTTAGTTTTGACATCCAGTCTCTGTGTATACCGGCACACAATGCCACTGGCCTTCTCTTTTGAAAAGGGAACAGGATTTAACATGTGTGCAAGGTGTTCTGCGTGCGTTCGCACTTGGGGCCTCGGTTTATACAAGGCTATTATAGCCTAGTCTAATCGAAGGACTGTTGGCCAGAGTAGAGTCAGCATTTATCCCTGTGGATCGGTGGTCTAGAGGTAACGCGCGCATCTGTAGAAAGCGAAAAGTCCGGGTCGGAGTGTATGGTGGTTCGAATCCCATTTGGGCCCAAAACTTTCCCCCATCCATTAGACCATGTGTGGTGGTCTAGGTGTTACTAACTGTTAGTCTTTCGGATGAGGCGATAAACCGAGTTCCCGTGTGTTACACATCATTATACAGCGCACATAAAAGAACCCACAGCAACAAGAGGGTTATCCCGAGCAAAATTCTGTAGAAAAAAGCCACTCTGACAGGAAAACAAATACATTTGCAGACAAGAAAAAGAAATAAAAGGGTGGCGCTGCACTTGTGGCGATGCGCTGTGCCCGGGGAGAGCATCCCGAAAGAAATTTACGCAGAGAAATCTGCTGTGACATAAAGTGGTATAAAATAAAATAAAATAAAATAAATAAAGAGCACACACACACACACACACACACACACACACACACACACACACACACACACACACACACACACACACACACACATACACACACACACACACACACACACACACACACACACACACACACACACACACACACACACACACACACACAGAGTGACACACACACGCGCACGCACATACACACACACACACTGTTTCTAAATTATACAAAAAGTTGTTAACCAAATTGTGCCTGGAAGATTACCAAAAATGTGTCAAAATGAACCAGCACAGTATGATCTAGATCTATAGATAAGATAGACACAACCATTAATATTTTGCATATAATTTCCAAGACCCAGAAATCACCTATAATATATTTATATATATTTCTTTACCTTTAACCTACAAAAATATATATTAATCGAACCTTTTGTATTCAAGCAGTCACTTATGGAATAAATCCCCACACACACACGCGCACGCACACACATACCGGCGCGTGCACGTACACACACAGATACACACGCGTGCTCGTGCACATACATGTACACACTCTGTTTAACTGTATAACTATCACCAGTCGAAGTTTTGTAGAAAATATCGTAGATTCATCTCTCTGTCTCCTTAACGATGGTCGAATAACCAGGATTCCCGATATTTCAAATCAAAGGGCTAGTGTCATTGACATCTCCTTCATTTCTCCCATTCTACTTTCTAGCTCCTCATTGTACATGGGAAACGCTGAACCATACATTGGGAAGTGACTATGTGCTAATTGTTATAACTCTATATGGCAAATCAGTGCAAACTGACAAAGTCAAGGATACCATTCCAAAATATAACGATAATATTGCTGATTGGAGCAAGTTTTTACCCCTATTAAGAGCGGACAATATACCAGCAGAGCTGCTCAAGAATGGAGGGGAACACCTGGTCACTGTCATTACATCTCTTTGTCAGAAGATCTGGACGACAAAACAGTGGCCAGCAGAATGGACACAGTCTCTTATTATCCCCCTGCCCAAGAAAGGAAACCTCCGTCAGTGCCAGAATTACAGAACGATCAGCCTCATTAGCCACACCAGCAAGATCATGTTAAGAGTGATACTGAACAGACTCAAAAAGGAGGCGGCGGAAGAGCACCTGGCAGAAGAACAAGCTGGGTTCAGGGCAGGAAGGAGCATGGTAGAACAAATTTTCAGTTGCCGAATCCTGATGGAGAAGCATCTGCAACATCAGAGGGACTTGCTACACAACTTCATTGACATCAAGAAGGCCTTTGACAGAGTGTGGCATGCAGGCCTTTGGCAAGTCCTCAGGAAGTTTGGCATTGAAGAGGGTCTCATCCAGATCATAGAAGCGCTGTACAACACCTCCAGCAGTGCAGTCCTCCTCAACGGCCAAGTAGGAGACTACTTCAAGACCACAGTCGGCGTCCATCAGCGCTGCTTGCTCTCTCCCACTCTCTTTAATCTATTCCTGGAGAACATCATGAGGAAAACACTTTACGACTTCCTCTCTACCATCTCAATAGGAGGGCGACCCATTAACAACCTGCGCTTCACTGACGATATTGATCTCATGGGACTCCAAGACCTTACCAACAGACTGGTAGACAGCACAGGCGCATATGGGATGGAAGTCAGCACAGAAAAGAGTAAAGTATTGGTCAACAGTGCAAACGGCACCACAGCACAGATCTACATGAATGGCCAGCAGCTGGAAGAAGTAGACGTTTTCAAATATCTTGGCGCTACCCTCACGAAAGATGGACGCTCCACCACAGAGATCAAGACCAGGCTAGCCATGGCAACATCAGCTATGGCAAAACTGAACAAGATATGGAGAAGCGACAACATCAGCTTCAAAACAAAAGTCAAATTGTTCAGATCCCTGGTCATCTCCATCTTGCTCTACGGCTGCGAAAGTTGGGCAATGACCGCTGAAACCACCAAGCGGATCCAGACGTTCGAGACAAAAGGCTACAGGTGACTGCTTGGAATTTCCTGGAAGGATAGGAAAACAAACACCTTTGTGCAAAGTCAGGCATGGTTCGGCCATGTCACACGCCACAACACCCTCCCCAAGACAGTACTACAAGGAACGCTAGAAGGTGGCAGACACCGAGGCAGACAAACCAAAAGCTGGATGGATAACATCAAGGAGTGGACCCACCTGGACAGTCTAACACTCATTCGGAAGGCGGAGGACAGGGCTGGATGGCGACGGCTGGCTGCAGAATCGTCTCTCATATCTCCTCCACGACCATCCGGGTCGTGAGAAAAGAAGAAGAAGAATAGAGCGGAAGATACCAACTCTTTAAAAGATGAGAATATTAACAAATTTTATTTTAAACCTAACGACACCGTGTTAAAGGCTGCAGATAATTCTCTGTAAACTGCCATCTGTAAAATCTGATAAACATAAAGGTGACATATGGTGGAACGCTGCCTGCCAGAAAGCTGTGGATAAACAGAAATTAATGTTTAAAACCTACGTAAAAAACAATCGTTAGAAATCACCTTATGTTGAAGAGAGCTAACAAAGAGGCTGAAAGAGTCATCCAACAGGGAAAAGGGATTTCTGGTTCAGTCTCTATGTGGCGAAGAAGTCAGTTCTGATAGAGATCTACAGGAGCTGTGGAAAAGGGTTAACCACATGAAACACGGTGTAAATTTACCTCTTTATCAAATCCAGACAAATGGAAAAGATTTCCCTACTAATTTAGACAAGGGAGAAGCTTTTGTTGACATGTGTATCAACGCAATGAAGAGTTACTTTCTTCAACTCGAGTGGCTACCAGAGGAGAAGAAATACAAACATCTGAAAAGATCTATAGGCCTACACAGGCCCTGTCCCTGATAATACATTACAAATTATATAGATGCACTAATCACACTACCACAACTACAATAGTAAAAACAAGGTAGCATACAGTCTCTAAGCAATAAGAGGACATCAGTCGGAATGGATGCTATGTCAAATGAAATGTTCAAGCATTTGCCAGAAAATTCGGTTTTCGTGTTGAATGAAAAAATTGAATTATTTTAGAAGTAATGGGCTGGGGCAAACTCCCCCTAATCTAGAAACAGTCAATTATTGTCCCTAGCCTATATTAAAACAAGGAAAATCCAAAGAAGACATCAAAAGCTATAGACCCGTTGTACTGACTTCACACACAGGACCTCTTAAGGAAAAGATCATTTTTAATAGACTAGTACATTACTCCGATAAAAATAAAATGAAACCAGGTAATCAGGCAGGTTTTCGAAAAGGTCTGTAGTTGATCATCGAGATAAAGTTAACTACGCACATTAAACATCAATTTGCCCGCTGGAAGAATGATCTTGCTACTTTTTATATTAATAAGCCTATGGCCAGGTCTGGCATGCAAGATTGTTATATATAACCTTAAATCTATCGGTTTATCTGGTCACTTCTACTGGTACTTTGCAAATTTTCTCAGTTGTAGAAATATTCGGGTAAAAATAGGAAATAAGTAATCTACCCAGAGATTTCCTACTATGGGTATACCTCAAGGCTCAATCATTGCTCCTTATATCTCTAATATTTTACTTTATTATCTTCCTAAATCAGTGTCCATAACGTTGTCTTTGTTCAATATGCAGATGCATATGGATAAAGACAACAATGAAGAAGATAACACCAAAAAGCCAACTTTAGAAAAAAGTGGGGTTTTTTTTGTTTTTTGTTTTTGTTTTTTGTTGTTGTTTTTTTGCTGCCTTGTCTTCTGTGACGCTCCCTACTGCTGTTCCCACGCCGCTCATTTCAATCTCCCCGCCACAGCCATACCCAGATTCGTTGTGTCTCACCCCCCGGGGTCGGGAGTCCACAGGGAGCTCATCAATATTAGGCCGCCGCAGGGCCACCAGCCAGAGGGGCCCTGCACTTCTGCTGGGTCACTTTGGTGGTGTTCAGTGGTGCCTGTTCTGAGCTAACATACGCAGGACACCACCTACTAAGCCCCCTACTAACGACAGTATTAGCTCAGTCGCGGAGCCAGACTGAGTGAGTCACCCACCCAAGGTGGCGACCACCACGACGTCCCTCCAACGACCGCCTCCCCACGAACCCCCAACCCCAAAGGCTTTGACACAAATTCACCACAGGCACAGAAGCGTATGGGGAAACCGAATCTGAGGTCACCATGAGACCAGAGCAACGGAGGCCACCGAATCAGAGGCAATTTTTATTATTGCATGATGATCAATGATGATGAGGATGATGTAATGATGCTGCTGTGGAGGTGCATCCGCTTTGAGACTACTTGACAGGGTTGTTCTCTACGCTTACTGTCATAATATATCCCGGCGTCAACCATCATAATATATCCCGGCGTCAACCAGGCCCGAGAGATACAGACACCTGCAGTGTTGGTCAGGCAATTTGAGCAACACTCTCAAATTCGCATCCGTAAAGTGGATGAAGCTCGACTGTGTGGTCCCAGTCTCCCCACTGAGCCCACAGCACACTCACACTGGGTAGGAGCCGGCCGGAGCTCGAAAAAATCCCTATGACTTATGGGATTCGAACCCGCGACCTTCCAGTCCGGAATCCACGGCGCTAACCACTGCGCCATGGCGGCTGGTAACTTTAAAAAAAAGTTATTTATATTAGAAAAAATATATCAGTGTGATCTTTACAACCTTAAGGTTTATATGGTTGAACATGGATTAATGTTGCCACCGACTAAAACTTAACATAGTACTCTGTAATAGTGGAGTTGATCCATAAATGCACAGTCCCTTCCTATTTTCAAAATTTATGATGTGTGCATTGAAAACAAATGTTTCGTAAATTTTTTAGGAGTATATCTTGCATCAAAACTAACATGGAATCGTCATATTGAATACTTGTTAGATAAAGCAAGGAAAAGTTTGAATTTCATAAAAGTTTGAAGCAAGCAGCGATGGGCACACAACACAGCAGTTCTAAACTAAACACCTATCGCTAGAGCTCTTGCTCTATACTAATATATGGGCCAGAAGTGTACTTTAGTGCTCCAAAATATTTACTAAAGAAACTTAAATGCTTAGATTGTAAAGCTTTCCGCCCTGCCTTGGATAATGAATGGGTATACCATCTTAAGCTTCATCTTTAGGTACATATAAACAGAAATGGGAATTTTACCTCTAGATGAATACCGTGAACTAACAGTAGCAAAGTATGTCATAAGAAGCTCAGCTGTTGAAAATGATATTCAAAATGATATCAATCTAAGATCCCACAATCACTTTCCGAACAGAGCTAAAACCATTTCTTCTCTTACTACTATTTGTCCTTTCACTTCCGCAATTTTTGACAAATCTGAAATTAATCCAAAAGAGTTAAAACAGTTTATGCCTCATTTGTGGATGGGATAGCTCAGTGGTCAGAGCTCGCTTTCCCCCAGCCAATGTTAAGCAGCATCCAGCGTGGTTTCCAAATGGATGCGTTGGTTTCAGTACAGTTCCCCCAGTTCCCCCAGCTGTAAATGGGTACCTGTCCTTTCTAGGGTCAGGGAAGGTAAAGCAGCAAGGAGAGGAGATGGGCACCGCCCTCCACATGCTGGCCCCTAGAGAAGCTGAGGTCTCTGATGCTTCGCTCCCTTAACACAGGTTACGGGACACCTTTACCTTTTACTTATGCCTCATTTATCTCTATGCCCACCATGGGGAACTTCAAAGAGCTAATTTTGACTTTGATCACTCTAGCTTTGAAAAGGAGAAAGGAAGTGATATTATTAGGACCTTTGTAAAAGAACATATAATCACTAATTATCCTTCACATCTTAAAATCTAGACTGATGGGTCCCTTCTCAGTAGTAGAAGACAAACTATTTTCCTGCTCAAGTTCTCCATGCCACGTCCATGAAATCTCTTTTTTCCCTCACCTCAACTCTCCTTGGATCTGCAAAGGCTAGCCCTCTGCCTACCGTCCACAGCCATTCTGAACTTCCTGGTATATTTTCTTCATTCTTCTCTGACAAAGTCCGCAACATCCGCTCCAAACTGGATCAGACTTCTTTCCGACCTGCACCTCCTGATCCCCAATTCACTGGCACTCCTCTTCTTGTCTTTCACCCAACAAGCGATAAAGAAATCAAGAACATTCTGAAAGAAATGACAGTAAAATCATGCGATCTCGATCCTGTACCTGCTTCTCTTTTCATTCAGTGCATCCCACAGCTTATACCTACTATCACAAAAATAGTAAACTTATCTCTTCTTTCTGGAAATTTTCCATCAGCTCTCAAAACTGCGATAGTCACACCTCTGCTCAAAAAGCACGACCTCGATCCTAACATCCTGAAGAAATATAGACCCGTCTCTAATCTGCCTTTTATCTCTAAAGTCCTTGAAAAAGTTGTTCTGAAACAACTCAATAGCCATCTTCTTTCCAATAATCTCTTTCCCCCTTTTCAGTCTGCCTATCGCGTCAACCACAGCACTGAAACCACCCTGGTTCATACTCTAAACATGCTTCTCCATGCTTCTGACTCAGGGAAAATCTCCCTTCTTACTCTTCTCGACTTATCTGCTGCCTTTGACACTATAGACCATTCAATTCTCCTCTCCCGTCTCCAGAACATGTTTGGCGTTAAAGGCACAGCCCTCACCTGGTTCACTTCATTCCTCGCAGACCGAGTCCATACAGTTGCAGTAAACAAGATTCAATCAGCACCTGCCAAACTGGAATGTGGTGTCCCTCAGGGATCAGTTCTGGGCCCTCTTCTTTTTACCCTCTATACTGCTCCACTGTCACATATAATAGACCGTCATCATATCAATTATCACTTTTATGCTGATGACTCGCAGATTCAAAGCAGTGACACACCTGAAAATCTTCCTTCTCTCTTGACAAATATGACCAGCTGCCTTCAAGACATCCAACACTGGATGATACAAAACAAATTACAACTAAATGCAGATAAAACCGAAGCCATGCTTGTAGGCACCAAACACAAACTCTCCTCCATTCCAATAACTTCAATAGAATTCGGCAATACGTCAGTTCTCCACTTCTGTGAAGTATCTAGGAGTCGTTGTCGATAACACTCTCTCCATGCAAAAATTCATTACCCAAACCTGTCAGTCATGCTACTATCAACTACGGCGTATTAGCGTAATTCGAAAGTACCTGTCCACTGATGCAACTTCCAAACTTGTCACTTCTCTTATTCTCTCACGTCTGGATTATTGCAATTCTCTTTTGGCTGGTCTGCCAGCATCATCCATCCACTCCCTTCAACGCATACAAAACTCTGCAGCTCGTCTGGTCCTCAGAAAGAAAAAATCTGAGCACATTACCCCTCTCTTGCAATCTCTTCATTGGCTGCCGTACCACAGAGAGTAAACTACAAGATCAATACCCTCTGTTACAAATGTCTCCACAATACTGCACCCTCCTACCTCTGTGAATGTCTTCACTTGTACACACCTTCTCGCTCCCTCCGCTCGTCGGCAGATACTTTGTCCCTAAGAACACCCAGATTCAACCTATCTACCGTTGGCCGCCGCTCTTTCTCTGTTTCCGGTCCATCGATGTGGAATGACCTTCCTCTCTCCCTCCGACAAAAGCCTACTTATGACACTTTTAAATCCAACCTCAAGACACACTTATTTCAAACCTAAGTTTTTCTCCTTCCACTTCCATCTCTTACCTGTCCCTGCCTTCAACATCCACCTGCCAAAGTGCATAACGTTTGTAGGTGTGTGTGCGTGCGCGCGCGTGCTGCGCGCGTGCGTGCGTGCGTGAGTGTGTGTGTGTGTGTGTGTGTGTGTGTGTGTGTGTGTGTGTGTGTGTGTGTGTGTGTGTTGTGTGTACATTCGAATTTGTCAAAACTGTAAATAGTTGCTGATTGTGCGTCGTGTAGGTTGAATGCAAGCGCTTTGATTTGTTTTTGCAAGATATAGCGCTATACAAATTCCATGTATTATTATTATTAGTAGTAGTAGTAATGAGGGAGGAGCAGCCTTTATTATTCCGTCTTTAAAGGTTGAAAAAATATACCACAGTGGGAGGAATCTATCAATCTTTACTGCCAATTTGCCTGCTATTTTAATGGCCTGAAATCATTTACTTGATTTTCATAAGACCAAAAATCAGGTTCACCGGTTGTATTTTGCGATGATTCAAAGTCAGCTTTACAATCTCTAAAGAATTCAGGGTCGGTGGTTACAGATGGTCTCATTAATGAAATAATCATTTTGTACACTTCCTAATGCTACGAAGTACTGGCATCACGTTTTGTTGGGTGCAATGGCATTGCAATATTTATTTCAATGAAAAAGTTGACAAAGCTGCAGCAAAATATTCACATTGTGCCTGTATTATGGATATATATATAGAATACCTATTTATACACATGAAGGTTACAGCATGATTGAAAGTGCATGCTAGCAACACACAAGGAAAAACAGAAAGACGCTGGATGTTGTCAATATAATACTTCTACCTTGTCTAAGCTTACTCATGTTCTTTCTTCTCATTTTGGAGTATAATTCTCAAGTGTGGTCGACTATTTGGATCGGTGGTCTAGGTGGTAAGCACCTTGCCTAGAAAGCAAAAAGATCGGGTTGCGATGGTTCGCACCCGTTTGGACCCAAAACTTTTCCCCCATCCATTAG
>JASPKP010005603.1:12500-15619 GCA_030674155.1 Stramonita haemastoma | reverse complement strand
TGTGTTGTGTGTATTTTACGTGTGTGTGTATGTACGTCAGTGTGGTGGGTCGCAGGGTATGTGTGTGTGTGTGTGTGTGGGGGGGGGGGTTGTATGTGAGTGTATTTGTATGCGTGTGTGTTTACGTGCGTGTGTGTGTCCGTGTGTTGTGTGTGTGTGTGTGTGTGTGTGTCCGTGTGTGTGAGTGCATGTGTGTGTGTGTGTGTGTGAGTGCATGTGTGTGTGTGTGTGTGTGTATGTGTGTGTGTGTGAGTGAGTGCATGTGTGTGTGTGTGTGTGTGGTGTGTGTGTGTGTGTGGACTGAGGGAAGGCAATTAGATAGCATTTGTGGCTGCCTGCGTGGTCATTGACCTGTGTGGGTGTCCTTGCTTACCGTGCAAGCCTAGTAGTACAGGGTTCAATATGAAAACAGGGGGTGCAGGCAGGGGGTATAGAGAGAATAGTAGAGTTAGAGGGTTGTGGTGTGTTGTATTGTGTTGTGTTGTGTTGCACATGAATGCTTATTTCATTCTCATCGAAATAAAAGAATTTAAAAGAGAGAGAGAGAGAGAGAGAGAGAGAGAGAGAGAGAGAGAGAGAGAGAGAGAGAGAGAGAGAGAGAGAGAGAGAGAGAGAGGAAGAGAGAGGAAGAGAGAGGAAGAGAGAGAGAGAGAGAGAGAGAGAGAGAGAGAGAGAGAGAGAGAGAGAGACAGACAGACAGACAGACAGACAGACAGACAGACAGACAGACAGACACAGACAGACAAACAGACAGACAAGGACAGAGACAGAGACAGAGACAGAGAGAAAGAGAGAGCTCCATTTTTCTCTCTCTCTCCATATTTCACTAAACTTCTGGTAAACATGTCATATTTGCTACGTTACGTTGTCTATAAATCACACAGCTATTAGTTTATACATGGCATCTATCTGCAACATCAGTCAGAGTTATAGAAACTCTGTGTGCGCGCGCGCGCGTGCGTGTGTGTATGTGTGTGTGTGTGTGTGTGTGTGCGCGCGCGTGCGCGTGCGTTTGTCTGTCTGTCTGAGTGCTGGTACATGTGTGTCGTTTTTCCCTAATGATTTGAAATTCAATATTGAAATAGAAAATCGTGTTGTCTATCTGACTGTTGGTACGTTTCTGTCTCTTTTTTTTCTGTTATTTGAAATTTAATATTGTGTTAAAAGTTCATGTTGTCTATTTGTCTGTTTGTGTATATGCTTGACTGTGGTACATGTATATCTTTTCCCTCAAAACTATTTGAAATTCAGTATTGATTTCAAAGTTTCTGTTGTCTGCGTGTCTGTTTGTTCTGTGTTCATGTTTGTCTGTTTGTGTAAGTGTGGTTACATGTGTGCTTTTTTTTGTCTGTAATTATTTGAAATACAATATTCATTAGTAGTGATGTGCTCGTGTATTTGCCTGTTTGTCTGTATCTACATTTGTTTGACTGTTTCACTGTTGGTATACGAGTTTTTTTTTTCCCCTCTAATTATTTCTTCTTGTTCTTCTTCTTGTTCTTCTTCTTGTTCTTGTTCTTGTTCTTGTTGTTGTGTTGTTGTTGTTGTTGTTGTTGTTGTTCTTCTTCTTCTTCTTCTTCTTCTTCTTCTTCTTCTTCTTCTTCTTCTTCTTCTTTTTTTTTTTCTTTCTTCTTTTTTTTTTTTTCTTCTTCTTCTTCTTCTTCTTCTTCTTCTTCTTCTTCTTCTCTTCTTCTTCTTCTTCTTCTTCTTTTTTTCTTTCTTCTTCTTTTTCTTCTTTTTCTTCTTCTTCTTCTCTTCTTCTTCTTCTTCTTCTTCTTCTTCTTCTTCTTCTTCTTCTTCTTCTTCTTCTTCTTTGCTGAACACTCAGACAGTAACTCTAGAGGCCCTGACAAATACTGTGGTACGACTAAAGATCTCCAGGGGTCCAAAGTGTTTGTCCCTCATCTAATCGGCAGGTCAGTAGGCCAGATATCGGCCCGCAGGTTTTGTTGGGCGTGTTGGACAGGTCTGGAGGAAGTGTTCCACTGTCATGGGAGAAGTGCCACAAAGGGAACGCCTCAGAATCTCCAATGTGGAACTTGGGGAACATGTAAAAGTCTGAGTCTGCAGTGTCCAGTCCTCAGCCTCACAATCGTTACTTAGTCTTCTCTGGGGAGGAGGTAGCCTCTAGTTATTTGAAATACACTATTGAGGTAGAAGGTCGTGTTGGTTGTCTGTCTGTCTGTCTGTCTGTCTGTCTGTCTGAATGTCTCTCAGACTATCTCTTGTCTTTTTGTCTTTAATCTCTTTTTTGTTCCTCAACCACAGCTCCAACATTCACCGGGGACGGGATAGCTTAAATAGTCTAGTGGTCAGAACATTGCGCTCGCAATTTGACGACCCGGGTTCGATTCCCAGTCGAGGGAATTTCTCCCCTGGAGTTAACATCAGTGCTGACTCCATTCTCCCCACAAGTCCTTCGGATGAGACTATAAACCGAGGCCCCGTGTGCAAACGCACGAAGACCATCTTGCACACACGTTAAATCATGTTCCGCTTTTCGTAAGAGTAGGCCATCATGTGCCGGTGGGAACAGATGACAAGATTTACAAAACTGCAGACACATAGGAACTGGATGTAAAAAAACACACGAGTGCTTATTCTCGATATAAAAGAATAAAATAAAATAAAATAAAAAATAAAAATCCAAATAATGAGATTGTACATATGCACCCCCACCCCCCTCTACCATTTAGGTAGCCGAATTCCAATTTCAGAGATATTATTTGATTTTTTTGTAGTCTCATCCGGAGGACTTTTGGGGAGAGTGAAGTCTGCACTGATGTTAATTCCAGGGGAAAAAATCCCATTGAACGGGATTCGAACCCAGGTCATCAAATTGCCAGCGCAATGTTCTAACCACTAGGCTATACCCCCCCCCTCAGGTCCAGTGGTCTAAACGTAACATGACCTTTCCGCATCTATCCATAGCAACACCAACTCTACACAACTGCTAACCACTCTAAAAGAAAACAACCCATTAAACAATGGGATATAACCTCTGCTAAGACAACAAAACAAATTGCTTCCCATAGAGGCTTTAGAGATAACCTCTTTTTCTTTTTTTACCTTTGTTGAATTTGTCACAAAGTACCTTAGGTCTTTTTTTTTTTTTTAAA